>JBBPUC010000028.1:0-92759 GCA_038094375.1 Tubosaeta aff. heterosetosa
CACACTTCCAGGGCACGCTCGAACATCTGAGTCCAAGAGGAGGCTTGTCGATCTGATCACCAAGAAACGTTGCTGGCAAGCGCACCATAATGGATCTTATTTCGGCTCTCCAGTCCCGGCGTCTATTCCCTCTGCGCCACCACGCAAGGGATTGATCCAAGGCCTTTTCAAGCAGAAATTTGAGGGAGTTGCCAGTGTTGGAGCCCCCATCCATGGTTCGGGGACTCGCCCAGACTTTCCCAGTGCCGCAGCTTCGACGTACCACACACCCGAGCCTCCTGGAAATTCTATACCCTCCAGCCCTATTGTTATACCCCCGACCCCCTCCAGTGCAACTGTAGAGTCCACAAACTTTTCTCCGACTGATGCAGGTCGCCTCGCAGTCGACCATCCGTCGCCGTCTTCCAGTGAAGGGTCGTCTTGCGCGGGAGTTTCACTTTACTCACTAGTTCCGAGGTACGTTATTATAATTATGTCCAGTTCAGTAACTTAAGAAATATATGAAGTCCCCACAGTAGTAACACTTCGCACACTGAAGTGCCCCTCCAATCGTGTACAGAGGAAAGTGAAGGTTCGTTTCCCAATTTCCTTGAGGGCGGCACACTCATATTATTTTCACAATATAGGTTACCTAATGAGGGAACTACCTTTCAGACATTCAGCTGCTACGGTTGTAAGAAGGAAAAATTATCCTGTTCGGGATGGGGGTTTTGGAAATATTTGGGAATGCGACTTATTGCAGGAGGGCTCTTCTTGTATGGTAAGGTTAATTCTAGGGTAAGAGTCCATGTTGTTCAAGTGACCAGGTCGCGGTGAAAGCGGTTAAGTTGGGCAACAAAGACTTAAAGTCTTACGACAATGTAACACAATTCGTTTCCCTCGCGTGGTGACCATTAATTGTTCATGCGTTCCAGAAACTCCGCAGGGAACTGAAAGTTTGGGGAAGCCTACAACATCAAAACATTGTCCCACTGCTCGGAATTGTATCTGGCTTTGGGCCCTTGCCAAGCATGGTCAGCCCCTGGTTCCGAAAAGGGTGTCTGTCTTGCTACCTCGAGCGTCGTCCAAGGTTGAAGTCGCAGAGGTGTCAGTTGGTGTGTTCGTACATGATTTTGGACCAACATGTGCTCAGTGACTCTGTTACAGCTTGGAGATATTGCAACTGGTCTAAGTTATCGTACGTAGCATCTCCGTAACCTGATTGTGACGACTTCTTAATATTCTCCACAGTCC
The DNA here is from genome assembly GCA_038094375.1 of Tubosaeta aff. heterosetosa. Classification (NCBI taxonomy): domain Eukaryota; kingdom Fungi; phylum Basidiomycota; class Agaricomycetes; order Boletales; family Boletaceae; genus Tubosaeta; species Tubosaeta aff. heterosetosa. The sequence goes on from JBBPUC010000028.1 coordinate 1,234, forward strand.
ACAGTCAAGGCGTTACCCATGGCGACCTTCATAGTGTAGGTCTCATTGCTTAAGTGGGTTTTTAATTGATTGTTCGGCCACAGGAAAATGTTTTGATTGACGACAATGGGAGAGCCTGCCTAACCGATTTTGGGCTCTCGTTGATCAGCGAATTCGTGGGGACGTCATACCTGACATCTAGCTTCTTTGGTGCCTTGCAGTTCGCGGATCCCGCGTTGATTCAACGAGTATCACATAACCCACACGACATATGTTATCCCACAAAGCCCTGTGATGTGTACTCGTTCGGAGGGCTCATACTTCATGTTTGTAAACCCTATTTCTGTGCAACATGTTGTCTAATTTGTCGATAAGGTCCTCTCCGACAAGAAACCATACGACGAGCTTCATATCATTGAGGTTTGGCAAAAGGTTTTGACAGGGGAACGGCCCAATATTCCGACGCATGACGAGCGTGTCACTCTTTACCAACTACAGATTCGAATGTGTTGGGATCCAGAAGAGCATAGGCGTCCATCGGCCGATATTCTCGCGGCAATATTTGCGCGAAAACTGTGACGTCTCTTGGTAATTGTCGCTCCGGAGGATGTGGCTATAATTTCTTGTCTTCCTGCTCAGTCCAGGAGCGTATGTTGTACATCCTCCCTATTCTACCTGAATGAGCTGCTCCCCTTTTTCATGTACCATGGTCGTGTTCCCCGTCATAGTTTCCTGTTATTATTGGTGGCTTGAACTCACGGCGCGAGTCGCCGAAGTACTGGTATATAAGTACTCCCATACTTACTAATTATCGTTGCTTGTTACAAGTGACGCACTCTGTCGCGAGGCGAATCGGAACATTCACCATTATTTCAACTGGAGACACACTGCGATGTACGACACTCGTGCATCTAGGAAACTATCGCCACGCGTGGATGCCACAAGACAGGGCTAAAGTTACTTCGCCGAACCGCCCATTTGGAAAAAAGTTGGTTTGTAGAACACAAGAAACTATAGTACTGTATAGTCTCTGTAGTAATTTTTAGAAGTAGGGTTACTACAACGAGCTACAGTGTACATTGGATACTACAAAGTAATTGGTGATGTGGTGGGCTGTATGTTTAAGGGAACATGACGACGACGTGGTGTATCAGTGCCAGTGAACACGCCCGGGCTCGGTTGACGTAGGTGGGGATGAGCGGTCGGGTTCGTCTTGACACAGACATGGTGGGAGGCATGCAGGTGGGCTCGATTCGGAGCGCTCGGGTCCAACTTTGCAGTGGGAGACAAGCCATGGGCCCGGTCTGACACGGTGCGAGACTAGCACTCAGACCCCATCAAACACGGGAGAGGTGGGAGATGAGCTGCAGCGCCCGATGCGACAAAGACTGATCCCCCTCGTCATGTGGCGGTTGCATAGTCCTTGCTCGCCTCGTCATCGCGTGGAGGTGGTGGTAGGCAGCCTGTTGCGCCCCCCTCGTCGTCACATGACAGTGGTGGTGGACAGGCCGTTGGACCCCCTCGCTTTCGCCGTCGTCCTAGTGCGCTGGTGCATCCCCTCGTCGACATCGCGGCAGTGGGCGCGCCGTGGCGCTCCTCGCCCTTGTCGTCGCCAGCAGTGGGGTGCGCGGCAGTGTAATAGCCGCGCACATTGTCGTCGTCATCGTCATTGCTGCACGTCATCACGCCTCCCTTGTCGTTGCAGTAGTGAAGGTGGACGTACCCGTTGTGCCACCTCGCCCTCCGAATCGTCGTCGTGTCATAGCGCGACATCGCGTCTCGCCCTCGCCATCGAGGTGCGCCTTGCCCTTGCCGTTAAGGTGGTGGTTTGTTGCATGAGGGTAGGCGCTTGAGCGAGAGGATTCTAGGCGAGCGGCTGAGGTGAGCGTACTAAGCGTAGGTACATGTGTCAAGTTATTGCTTGGGAGTCGCAAGGTGGAGCAATCCTGGGAGGTGAAGGGGCTCAGAATGAATAGTTCTAAATCTATGCTGATTCGGAGGTTGAAAATGACTTCAATTCATGGCCTCCGAGTGTGTTGGTAGGCCACTCCCCGAGAATCCCTTTCCGCCAAGTGCGTTTCAGGATGCGTATAATCATTGCCTCCTGTTTGAAGTGGCAGCCGTTGGGAAACGTGTCCAACCAATTCTGGGCTGTCCTCCGCCCATTGTCTCTGCTCGCATCCTCGGCCACCTGTTATGCTTGGCACCTCCTGGTGATGCCAAAGGGCAACTTCAACGAGAGATCACTGAAATCAAGTCGGACCATCCAAAACTCATGGAGTTGGCTGGGTTTTATCTCAGGAATCTTATTCATGGATGTAAGCCCTAGCCTTTTCGTTGTCCTTTACACCAACGCTACTTCAGTTAGGCGTAACAGTGGATGAACCCCTACTCCATCCGATCACCCGTCTCGCCCGTCATTTGAAGACGCCCGTGACCATGCTTTGGAAATGATGAGAGAATGCAGAGGGGATCATCGCACTGCTCGTATTTTAGCAAGTTTTCAGGCTTTGGGTGATGCTCTTTGCTGACATTTTGAATAGGCAATGTACCGTGACAACAATCGATGCATAGTCACTGGTTTAGAAGACTATAATCAGCCTGATGGCGAAGTCATTGTCGAGACGGCTCACATCATCCCCCAGTCTATTAATAGGGATATCAAGGACAATACCGCAAAAGTGTGTGCATATCACCATCCTTTGCCAACTGCTGACGTCGTATGGCAGCGTCACCAATCTGGGGGAGTGTGGTCAATCTTGGCGATGTTTACAGACGAGCGGATTATTGAAGATCTGGCCGGTGAACAGGTCCACCGCCTCGAGAATATTCTTTCGATGAACAGTCATTCTCACCACCTTTTCGATGAACTTAAGCTGTGGCTGAAGCCTGTGGACGTGCGTTGACAATCTCTTTTTCTTGTGTGTCTTCTCATTAGCTCTTAGGATACGGCACCGCACACGTATCGTGTGTGTACTGCGAAGGATTCGCTCAGACGCATTCCGCGTCTTCCTGAATATGTAACTTTCTCTACCAATACTGATGTGCCTCTCCCCCGTCGTGAGTTCTTGGCTCTCCATGCACTCTGCTGTGAGATTGCTTGGATGTCTGGAGCCGCAGATTATATCGCAGACATAGAACGGAGGACAGATAACGCAAAGGTGCTGGCAAATAATGGCTCTTCTGCTGACCTCTTGATAGCATCGTTATTGCTCGTCGAAGCCTTTTGACTTACGTAGCCGTTGATTTTGCGCCCATTGGAAACTTGTCGAATAGAAATATATTCTTGTATTAGTAGCGGCGCCAGGATGTTATGTCCCCCAACTTTGCAACACGACAAATTTCTTGATATTTTATGCGATACAAACCAGTCCGGAGTGATGGACGTTGACAGTTTAAAAATAACGTCTACAAACCCTAAGCAAACCCCATGCAATGCCCAAGTACCTCGTAAATGACGCCCTCCCACTCTTGATCACGTTCCTTCTCCTTTTGCTCTAGATGACATGTGAGTGACGAACTTCAACTGAAGGTCACCAATGGCGCTCCGTGAGACTGTCCGGTGGCGCAATATGTGGGTTCTAACCGGCGTGATAAAAGTGAGGCAGGTAGCTCGTGCTCTGGACCCATCGGCGACAGCGCGACCATCACAACAAAATTACCTTGTGCTGCTCCTCGTCATCGTCGCGAAGATTAACAGTACGTGAATGTGTGACACATGTACAGCATGATCGAGTGAAAGGGGGCGGCAAGAATGATGCCGCATCGGTTGCACCCGCATTGTCGTGATGAGCTTGAAAGCGGCTGCGGAATGCGCTAGGTCTGGTTAGAACGTGTGAGAAGGTGCACGAGAGTACGGACGCGTACGCAAAGAGGGCATGCGAACAGGTCTGGCACGCGCACAAGTAAGGCAAGGCTAGACTAGGGGTGAACAAGTTATACGGCAGCGAGGGTAAGGGCACAGCGTCTGATTGCAGTGTGATCACGATGGAATCGTCGCAACCATCGCGGCACACATGAGTACTTATTGGCGGGTTGTGGCAAGGCAGCGACAAAGTTGTGTCACAACACGGCGAGTGCACGCGATTGAGCGTCAGCCACGTAAGAGTGCGCCGATCTGGTGAGGACCACAGGAGGCCCGGAATGCGTTAATTGTGTGTTTGCAGTGCTCACTTTGTGGCGCTACGCCCGGGTGGTTACTAACAGGGAAGAGTAAAGGGGTGCGGTTTCGTCAGGTGGCTCCTACCGTTAGGTGAACTACCAGCTACGCATCAGAGTGGGAGTAGGTACGAGCGATGGATCAAAAGGCAACAGCAGCAACGAGGGCCAGCAGTAAAAGGAGCGGAAAAAGAGACGAATAGAAGACGAGAACTGGCGGTGGCAGGCTGGCAGCCGCAGCGAAAATCACAAAAGACGCGATCCGGACACTTTTGAGGTTGGTGAAACGGATAGCATTGCACCTTGCCAGAACACCGTGGGAACATCATACTTCACTACACGTTGGAGCTGCCTGGCGCTTGTAAGGTGACCAGTGCGCAACTGCCTTGTGGTCCACCTGGATTTATGTCGCCAACTTCAGAGCCCAAGGTTTGTCAGTAACCGATTTCATGACGCATTCACGAGATTTGCTTCAGTGTGACGTTGTCTTTTTTGGAGAAACAGGAGCAGGAAAGAGCTCTGCAATCAATCTCCTCCTCGAAACTGGTATCTCCGCACAAGCCTCCGACGTCCCTAGTCCACACACACAAGTTAACACTGGTTACGAGACCATTCTCAATGGTACAAAATATACCTTATGGGACACCTGTGGTCTCGGTAAAGCTTCCTCTGGCTTTTTTCAGAATATCTTCGGGTTTGAGACAGGTCCCGAAAGAGAACTCAAGAAACTCCTCGAGGAAAGATATCAAAGTCGTGAATTCGACCTCCTTGTGTATTGCGTCCGTGGATCTAGGGCGACCACCGCGTTAGCGAAATACTACCACAAATTTTGCACTGCCACACGCGAGCTGGTTGCCCCAGTAGTCATCCTTGTAACTCATCTGGAAAGTGAGCCGGATATGGAGAATTGGTGGAGTAAAAATTACTTGCGTCTCGAGGCGTTGAAGATGGAATTTGATGGCCACGCGTGCATCACCACTGCTCCCGGGCACGTTCAAACGGCTGAGTCCAAGAAGCGGCTTGTCGATTTGATCACCAAGAAATATCCCTGGAAAGTGCAGGGTACAGGATCGTATTTTGATCCTCAGGTCCAGACGGCCATTCCACCCCTTGCGCCACGCTATGGATTCATCCGAACTTTCGTCAAGTTGAAATCAAAGTAAGTCGGTGGAGTTCTCGATCGTGACAGTGCCCCTCTAACGCAGCCGTTTGATAAGGAGTTTGGATTTCCAGAGATCCGAATTTCCTCGGAGTTCTGTGCCCTCCAGAACCGTTGTCAAGTCCCCTTCCCCTCGTAGCACGGCCATGGAGTCTGCAAAATTTTCCCGAAGCGAAACAGATCCACTACGTGTAAACAAACCACCGCAGCCTCTTGATGAAGGGACTTCTAGAAGAGCAGGATTTTCACTGTACTCGCCAGGGTACGCAATTACAACTATCTCAGGCTCACTGACTCAAAGCACACGCAAAGTGCCCCCGATACTGACACTTTGTACACGGGGGTGTACCTTCAATCGTGTGTGGAAGAAGGCGAAGGTTTGTTCCCCAGTTACCTTGAGGCTCGTCATCCTATTAGATTACCTGGTAGGCAAACCATCTCTCAAGCATTCAGTCGCCACTGTTGTGAGAAGGAAAGCTTACGCGACCCTCCATGGCCCTTTTGGAGATATCTGGGAATGCGACTTGATCCGGGGGGGATCTTCATGTATGGTGAGATCGATTATATGGTATTTGTCCACGTCATCTGATGTGAACAGGTCGCTGTGAAAGCGGTAAAATTGCGCAGAAAAGGCTATAATGATCTAGGGTCACACGAAAAGGTAACAGGGATATCCCGTCTTCTTGAGCGATGATAAACTAGCCACTCCTTCAGAAACTTCGTAGAGAATTGAGAATTTGGGAGATGCTACAACATCAGAACATCGTCCCACTGCTCGGGATCGTATCTGACTTCGGGCCCTTACCGAGCATGGTCAGCCCGTGGTTCTCCAATGGGTCATTGTCCCGCTACCTCGAGAAACACCCGATACTAACACCCAGGAAACGCCAGCTGGTGAGTTCAGGTGTAGTTTTCATTATCCATTTAATAACTCCGCCACAGGTTAGGGATATTGCAACTGGTTTGAGTTATCGTATGGGCCACTTTATAATCGTGCTTATAATAGCCTCTTATCGTGTTCCACAGTCCACAGTCGCAAAATTATTCACGGCGACCTTCATAGCGTTGGCATCGATCTTGAGTGAATTCTAGGATAAATCATTGATTTGCTATTCACAGGACAACGTTCTCATTGATGATACTGGAAGAGCTCGCCTCACAGATTTTGCACTGTCTTTTAGTGCTGAATTTGTGGGTACGTCATACTTGAAGTCTAGCATCTGTGGTGGGGTGCAGTTCGCAGACCCTGCACTCGTAAAACAGCTACACAATTCGCGAGACGTGTTTTATCCCACAGAGCCTTGTGATGTGTACTCGTTTGGAGGACTCATGGTTCATGTATGTATAATCCGTTTCTGCGCGACTTCTTGTTTGATGTGTTTCAAGGCTTTGTCTCAGAAGAAGCCATATGATGGACTATCAACTGGCGGGATTTTACTCAAGGTTCTCGCTGAAGAACGGCCCGATATTCCGACCCACGACAGTATTACATCTTTGGACGAGTCGTTGATTCGGAAGTGCTGGGACTACGAAGAGCACAACCGTCCATCAGCTGATGATCTCGTAGTGATGCTTGATCAGCACAAGTAGTGACATTTGTTAGTCCGGAGGATGTGATTATTTCCTTAGATATGTCTCGTCTCTTTTTCGTTTACTAGCATATGCTCGAAAGCTGTTGAGTTTGGCCCTCACTGAAGTATAGATATTTTCCTTATATATGGGTCAAATATGAAGAATCCTCCGGAGTTGTGGCCGTGACAAGTGCCTCAATCCTCCCATTAATGTCGTCGGCTCAAAGATCTGAGCCAGTGGTTTTCCAAGTCTATGGGACACACGCCCAATTGCATAGCATTCTCAGACCGACTAGCGCATCCCTCGAATCGAGAGCACAAACGAGTGCTTACTAAACTACCAAATCAAGTTGTGTAAAATACTGTCTCCACTAGCAGGGTGCTTTAATCGTGGCACTGTGAAGACGACGTCGGCCAAATTCGGTGGTTTCAGGACGTTCAACCATGAAATATATGTAAAAGACTTCACTCACCTCCCAAACCATCCGGAAAAACCCAGACCACTCACTTGCCATGCACGCTTACTATCAGCGCATGAGAAGAACAAAATGATGAAGGGAATTATACATGCAGCATGTTGGCAACCACCAAAGTCCAGATTAGACTATACTGTCCCTACCCGCGCCCACTTTTCGGCTCTCTTGAAAGTACAAAACTCTTTTCTATTTCCACTTCACAAATAACTTGATGGATGAAAATGGTGCGGTACTGATATCTGTTACTATGTCCTTTGTCTCGGTTGATTATCACATACCGAGTCTTGCCATAGCGGAGCCCACAGATCAGGTCGCTGGCCAGTGTACATAGTTCTTACCTTTAGCAGGACATAATCATATCGTCCCCTTCTCGCGTTCGCTGCTGTCGAGTCGGTTGGGGCTCCAACTTGAATCCGCTGGTGTGACCGTGACAATTCGTGACATCCGTGACTGCCAAAAAGTTTTCGTGGTAGCCTACTAGTGCCAGTTCGCAGAATGCCCGTGAGTTGAACCGGTCTCTAATTGTGGCAGGATGTTCGGAAGATTTAATCCCCATGTCCTCCTACTAATGATCTGGTGCTTTCAGCCTATATATAGGCACATCATTAAGCAAACCCTCAGCGCAATGATATCGGATGCCGTCACCGAGGGCACCAGTCTGTGGTTTTCAACGTATGGCTAACAAGGGATTCATAGACATGATAAGAAATACTGGTGAAGTGAACTTCCCTAGACTATTGATACTGTAAGGGGAATTGACGACGACAGTGAAATGCACGCGGGTACTTGGCCCTCTTCGGACCGCTTCTCCGGCAACAATGAATTGGCGCTGATATGAGCTGCCAATGCGAACAACTGTCAGTACGTGATCGTATTGATTCAGCATTAGATGAAGACTCGCGAGTTGCGGCTCCCGAAGCATTGTCTTGACAGTGAAGGGGCCTATTACAGCTGTTTTCATTTCTCTGTGGAAAGTTGGATAACAATGATAAAACCCCACGCGTTTACGTCATGAGGTAAGCTAGGCGCTCAGGTTGCGCTGGAGATCGGTTGTGTGGGATTGCGTTGCATGTTTGGATGAGCGCTGTGTGGCCTTTGCTTATCAGACGACTGCACGATCACGAATCCCAGCAAGCCAATTTATACCCCTCTGTCAAAACGCTCCCCTCAGCTGGTAAGTATTAATTATCAATCGCCGTTTGCCACCCAAGCTAAATTTTCGTTCCTGCTGTGGGTGCAGATTCATTATACTTGCAAGACCGTGGCATCATACCAAGCAACTGGCCTGAGGTGGACTTATGTCGCCAGCTTCAGAGGGCAAGGTTTGTGTGAAACTAGTCATGATGCGTATGAACCCATAAGATTTGGCCTGGCAGTGGAACGTCGTCTTTTTGGGGGAAACTGGAGTAGGAAAGAGCTCCGTTATCCATCTCCTCCTCGAGACTAGTTCTCCCACTCAAGTCTCCGACGTCCCTCGTCCTCACACACAAGTTGGCGTCGGTCAACCGATCCTTCTTAATGGTACAAAATGCACCTTATGGGACACCCGTGGTCTTCGTGAAGCTTCCCCCGGCTTTCTTCGAAATTTATTCCGGTTTGAGACAGGTCCCGAAAAGGAACTCAAGAAATTCCTCAAGGAAAGGCATCAAAGAGGTGAATTCGACCTTCTTGTGTATTGCGTCCATGGATCTAGGGCGACCGCCACGTTAGCGAAATACTATCATAAATTTTGCGCTGCCACACGCCGGCTGGCGGCCCCAGTAGTCATCCTTGTAACTCATCTGGAAAGTGAGCCGGATATGGAGAATTGGTGGAGTAGAAATCACTCGCATCTCAAGGACCTGAAGATGGAATTCGATGGCCACGCGTGCATCACCGCCATTACCGGACATACTCGAACAGCCGAGTCCAAGAAGCGGCTTGTCGATTTGATCACCAAGAAACATCTCTGGAAAGTGCAGCATACCGGATCATATTTTGGTTCTCAGCCCCGGACCACGGTTGCACACACTGCGTCACGACCCGATGAACCTCGTAGCGCATCCACCGAGGGTGCAAATGTCATCGAAACAGACATGGAACCACAGCATGTCAATGAACCATCACAACTTCCCATCACAGAAGCTTCTAGAGTAGGACTTTTACGCGCACAAAGTCCCAGCAGTGTTAGTACTTCATACACCGGAGTCCCCCTTCAGTCGTGTGAAGGTTCGTTCCCCAGTTTCCTTGAAGATCATGCCACGATTCCCGTTTAGATTACCTGGCTAAAAAACCACCTTTGGAACATTCAACTGCCACCGTCGTGAGAAGGAAAGGTTATGCTACTCTAAATGGCTCCTTTGGGGACATCTGGGAATGCGACTTGATCCAGGGGGAATCTTCTTACATGGTAAGGTCAATTCTGGGGTATTTGATCTACGCCATTCAAGGTGACCAGGTCGCTGTGAAAGCGCTGAAGTTACCCAGGAATATCAATCACGATCTACGGGTTCCCGAAAAGGTAACGCTAACATCCCCTCTCTTCTTGAGCGACGGTAAACCGGCTATTCCTTCCAGAAACTCCGTAGAGAATTGAGAGTCTGGGGAAAACTACAACACCAGAACATCGTACCACTGCTCGGGGTCGTCTCTGACTTTGGGCCCTTACCAAGCATGGTCAGCCCGTGGTTTTCCAATGGGTCTTTGTCTAGCTACCTCGAGAATCGGTTGATGTCGACGCCGGAGAAACGCCAGCTGGTGAGTTCAGGTGTGGCTTTCACCACCCACTCAATAATCGATAATTTTGCTACAGGTCAGGGATATTGCAGCTGGCCTGAGTTATCGTACGGGCTACTTTATATTCATATTTATGACATTCTTATCGTGTTCCATAGTCCACGGTAACAAAATTATCCACGGTGATCTTCATAGCGTTAGTATCATTTGCTTAAGTGACGAACGCGAAGAACTACTTGCTGATCTGTTCATCCACAGGACAATGTTCTAATCAATGGCGACGGAAGAGCCTGCCTCACTGATTTTGGGCTCTCGTTTGTCCCTGAATTTGTGGGAAAGTCGTATTTAAAATCCAGTATTTGTGGCGCCCTGCAGTTCGCGGATCCCGCACTGGTCCAACGCGTACAGAGATCGACGGAATTGTCTCTTCCCACTCACCCCTGTGATGTGTACTCGTTCGGAGGACTCATGCTCCATGTTTGTATAATCCGTTTCTGCGCGACTTGTTGTCTGATTGATCGATAAGGCCTTGTCTCAGCAGAAGCCATATGGCGAGCTTTCTCTTGGTGAAATGTTGCGCAAGATCTCCGCTGAAGAACGACCCGATATTCCAATGCACAGCGATATAACTTCTCCGGAAAAATCGCTGATTCAAAAGTGTTGGGATCGGGAAAAGCTCAATCGTCCATCTGCCGATGACCTCGTGAAGATACTCGCTCAGCAGTTTTTGTAGGAGTTAGACAGACCGTCTGACTATTGCGTCTCGTCTTTCTCATCAGTCGAGGCTTGATTATATTGAACCATCGCTTATTTCTTTGAAAGTGTCAAGGTGCTTCCTTAGATATGTATTGTCTTGTTTTTCTGCTGGTATCCGCTGCTTGGTAACTACGGGGTTTGACAAATTTGCGTACTTTCAAGCTTAGGTGCGTTGATAACCTCTACCAATGAGAAACAGCAGAGTTATTACTTTGAAGTACACCTTTCCTCTGAAGGAACTCGACGAAGACGCCTCTCTTCTTCTTGATCTCACTGGACATTGGCGACGAGTGCTCGACGTTGGGAGAAGTGACAAATGTGGTGTTGTATGATGATGATTTCATCTCTGCGCACTGGCAGACATCGTTCTAGTCGTCGACAACTGTTTTACTCTTGAGTCTTAAACCAGTTGTCAAATGGCCAACAAGTTTGAATGCGCACGGCCGTGCTAGTCGCCAACCTCATGGTCGTACTTGGGCTCGTTCATTTAGGGCTTGTCTACATAACTTTGGTACAGGTGTACTGTGCGAGTTCAGCCTCGGGTTTCTACTAGCCTGTTCACTACGCCCAAACATGATACTCACATACTTTCACTCACGATTGACTGCCCCCTTCAGGGTACAAGAATGACCACCGCCCAGGTCCCCCATTCGCCGTAAATGGCACGAAGCGCAGAATGTATTGCCACATCCTACGCATCGCGCGCGTTCCAGGCACCTCCCGCACAACCTCTTCCCACAATAAACGGCGTCGCATTTCCCCTTGATCACCACCGCAGCCCCAACTGCCCCCCAGTCTTCCTCAAAGCAGTCATCGCACAGCGTAGACAATCCGCACCAACCGCAGGTCCCAACAGAGTTGCACACGTCAGGGCAGAATGTCCTACCGCATCGCAGGCAATCCGTAAAACACCTGTCCAGCGGAGACGAATTACATCCATCGCACATCCAGCGCTGCCCACAGGCGCACCAGAGCCCACCCTCTCGCAAGCACGCCTCGCAAATGCAGGTGATCCCGTCAGAGTCGGAGACGGACCAGCATCTGCTGTTGGCACAGCGAGGCGCTTCCTCGTTCCCGGCACACACTAAGCACGCGACCGGTTTGGCTGGGTGTTCCCGGCCACTGTCCGGTATGCCGTGTGGATCCATTTCGGGCGATCTGCTTGCCAGATCCTTGGGTCGACCCAAACACCACATCAGTTCAAAAGTACAAAACCAGAGCGCGCATCGGGGACATTGCGCCAGCGGTCTCTTGCTTTCCAGGCACGGGAGACAGTGCACCAGGTCCACGTGCTGCGAGCACGCCTGGAAAGGAACGACCTGAGAGGCGGCACACGCGCTGTTCAAGCACACGATGCAAAGACATGACGCACAGCGCGACGTCCGCGTCTCGCATAGCGGACACTGTTTGTGGATCAAAGACGCATAGAAATTCAGGTCCGCTTCGGCGGAGAGGACGCCGCCGGACGCGAGGTGTTGAAAAAAGGCCTGAAGGGGGCGGCGGGTTAGGGGGCTCAATGCCAGACGGACAGCTCACCTTCCATTCGCCGTGTTCGTGTAGCAAGCTCGCTTTCTTACCCTCCCGGTTTCTCTGCCACGAATTTCGCATGTGCGACTCGATCAGATCGTGGACGCGCGCGATCTCGTTTGGTTCGATAGCAAGGGGCGTGGCCTGCATATACACGGCAGTCCTGGTCTGAAAGTCGACCGTCAGGTGCGCAAGGCGTAAAAGCCGGTTTTGTTGAAAGATGGCTTGAACGGGGGAGAATCCTGCATCGCCGTTTTGGACGGTGGGGTAGAGTACGAGTGCAAACTGCTGTACCATGAGGCCGGGCGCAGGCGCGGGTGTCCCATCAGGATACTGCTCTGCGAGGGCAAAGGCGCGATGGGCAAATTCTTCAAGGGAGCCAGGGTGAGTAATGTTCTTTGCGAAGGGAAGATTGATGAAGAATGTGGTCAATGATTCAGAGTGTGACAGTAGTTCAAAGGTGGTAGGGGGAACGACCGTAGCGTAGTCTTCCATCAGTACAAAGGTCCGTAGACTATACCAGGTCTCTTGAGCTATGGAACCAATGAGTTGGACGGACTAACACACCAAGCGTATGAGATCCTTGTGGTGCGACGGACAAGCGGCAAAGATGCTCTTCGCTCAAGCGCCAGTGACTTACTTCAATTGGTGTGTCATTTCTGCTAACTCGCCCGATTTCATGGTTCGTCTACCCTCCCCGTTGCTCCTCCACACCGAGTTAGTCCCCCGAAATTTCTGGTAACTCAGGGCCCATTATTGGCTACAAATCTGACAGATCATTCACTATACCTGCCAGTGAAGGTCACAGTAACTCATCAGACCATCATGCAACAGAGCCGACTGTGATCAAGCTGAGAATGCACCATTGCTTGAGGGCTACATGTTGCAAATCTGGACATGCTACCGAACGGACGAATTAGACGAAAGAGTGTGGTATAGAATATCTGCTGCGGTGAATCAAACGATGTAAAAGGGAAGGTATCATATGGTCAGGTAAAGCGAGCGAATCCAAAGGACGAAATGAGCGGAAGGTATGGCAAAGAATGTCAGAGGGTCATAAAGGTTTGTGACAAGCGGCGGCACAGCGCAATGAATCACCGAGTGCGTGGAATCACAACACTATTGGGCGGTGGCTTCCCCATCGTGCTGTACCTTGTCGTGAGCATGGTGTCCTCTCTCATCGACATGCTCCGGTGGCGCACCATCGATTGATCCTGGGGAGCTGACCACGAGTTCTGGAAGAACGGGCGGTTCACTAGATATGACCGCACGTGGTTCCTCTTCGTCTCTGGTTTCGGCAGAGTAGGCCGAGGAAGAACGGGGCATACCATTAGAAACCTCGGTCGAAGGCTTGGGCGTTGTGAGGGTGGCGGAGAACCGTCTGACCGACGGAGAAGTTGGCGTACTCTGACCGGCGGCTGTCATCTCTGTGTGAGGGAGCGGGGGATCAGGGAAGTCCCAAGCACGGGGAACAAGCGCAACAGGCAAAAGCCAGGTTGCAGTACAAACGACACCTTTGCCCTCATCTGCCCTCTTGATTAGACTCCACTCCGTTTGAACGAATTGGGCGATGTAGCGGACGAATGGGACAATTTCGCGTACACCTTCGTTGAGGACAGCGATCGCTGTCAGCAGATTGAGCACGGCAGAACCAGGAGACTCTGTTGCTTCGAGAAAGGCAATGGTTGGGGGAGGAAGACAGACTTCGAAACCCCACCAATCTATGATTTAAAGGAGATGAGTGTGTTAAACAAGTGAGGTGGAATAAACCTAACATGTAAGCACAGATATCCTATCTGTGGGAGCGAAAACGCCTTTGTGATCGGGAAGTATGGCTTTGCCCGTGGCGTACCCCAGCGCCATGAGTTGCGGAGTAATTTGCTCTATACCACCAATCACCGTTTCGGCAGTAGGAACTGCGCCAGCAAAGAGACCCTGGGCCGTGACTGGTGCACCGAAACCCATGTTGGGAGCCGTGACAAGGTTAACGAGATGTACGTCCGCTAGGACAGTGGATATGGCAGATATAGACGCTGTTGCAACGGATTCAATTTGAGCAAAGTGTTGGTCATGGACATCCTTATCCGGCATGCTAAGACAGACGGCGTGGATAGGGACGTCGGCATTCGTCGCGGGGTCATTGGGATGAGCGGAAAGTGCTCTAAGGTGGGTGATCACCTTGACAGCCGTCTTTGGGTCATGAAGCTGGGCCTTAACGCGAGCTACGTCGGATTTAGAAACAGGCTTTGTCCTGTTGGGCATAGAGTCTGAAGGGGTATTATGGTCACCGACGATGACAGAGCGAGCGATGAGAGCAGATTCCTTTGCGCGCTTTTCTAATGAGGTTCCGACAATGAAAACAGAGAGTGTGCGACCAGGCTTGGGCTTCTTCTGCGGAGCAGTTAAGATGGATTGGATCTGGAGAGGGGGAGGGATGGTGCGAGCCTTGTTCTGCTTTGGACTAGGACGAAGGAAAGAGAAGGATGGAAAAGAGAAGCGACGTGGATCCTTGGCATTTGGGTTTGCAGGAGGAGAGTACGGCAAAGCTGACTGGCTCTGGCTCTGCATGGGCCGATCGTTCTGGATGGAGGACTGCGTCTGGGCCGGAGAGGGAGGGACAAGGGCAGCGGGGTTGGGAGATTCGGGAAGAGGAACAGCAGCCGGTTGACCTTGAATAGTAGGCGTGGAGTCTATGGTAGGCACAGAGGCCGCGGAGACTCTGGGGTGCGCCTCTTCTGCAGGTTGGCCGTCATGGTCTTGCGCCGACTCTATGGAAATCTCAACGGGACCGTCCTGTTTCTCGCCTAGGATGGGCTTGGAGGCTGCCTTGGGGGACTTGAATAAAGCGAGCATCGTTGGAGGGAAAGAAAGAAACGACCACGAGCGGGTCGAAAAAAAGAGTGTTAGTTTTTATACGCGACTGGGTTCGCTTGTTCGTGAGAAAGGAGTAAAGAGAGAAAGACCAGAGCAGACGGTTGCTGGCCATCTGCTGGCTCATTGGACATGTCCTATGTTGGCTGTCTCTCTCCTCCGCTTCCCGCTCTTCCTTCTTTAGCCTCTTCACCTTGTCCCCGCTCAGGGGCTAATATTCTCTCTCTGGAACTGAACCCCTCCGAGGGGGGTCTTTCGTGTGAACCCACCATCTCTTTCGCTTTCTCGTCCAACATTATCCATGTCGCTCGCTCTTCTGAGGGCACCAGGTCTGGTTCACTACCTCTTTGATTCCATCTACTGATGTCTTTCGGTAGTCTCGCGTGCTGCTGCACTCCGACCTGCGCTCGGCATCCCCGTAGCGACCCGTTTCGTGCACTCCTCCAACCCGGTCCATGCGCCAGAACCAGCACCTACTTCCTCGGCTGAACCCGTCACCTCCCTCGCTATCCGTGGCTCCAACCAACTCAGTCTTGAAACGCCCAGTAACAAGGCCGGTATGTGTTATCCATTTCCTCTCTTCTTTCCCTCACCTTGTTGCACTCAGAGTATGTTCTTGCAACCCTCGACAAGGTTGTCAACTGGGCACGCCAGGGGTCAATGTGGCCCATGACTTTCGGTCTTGCTTGCTGTGCCGTCGAAATGATGCACATGGCTGCCGCAAGATACGATCAGGACCGTCTTGGTGTTGTATTCCGTGCCAGTCCCCGTCAGAGTGACATCATGATCGTCGCCGGAACGCTCACCAACAAAATGGCTCCCGCATTGAGAAAGGTCTACGACCAAATGCCAGAACCAAGATGGGTCATTTCCATGGGTTCATGTGCAAACGGTGGTGGTTACTATCATTACTCCTACGCTGTCGTCAGAGGATGCGATCGTAAGCCGCTTTCTTGCCTTTCCATACCTCCCTATTTATCATCCAAAGGCGTTGTGCCTGTGGACATCTATGTCCCTGGCTGCCCCCCTACTGCCGAGGCTCTTCTTTATGGCATGCTTCAGCTTCAGCGGAAAATGAGGAGAAACAGAAAGAGCGTGTTATGGTGCGTATCTGTTTTCAACCCGGCCTGCCCCATTTCACTGTTTACAGGTACCGCAAGTAGTCTAGAGAAAACGTGAAGGGACTGTTGGGCATAGATTAGCATTCACTCTGTATATGCGCTTACCATGATTGTCCCGATTCGCTCACCGATACAAGGTTCCATTTGCGCGTTGGCTTGGCTGGAATTCAATGCCTCACAGTCCGAATAGTGTCAGTTTGGCTGTTGCTTCACTTCTGCGTTGGATTCACATTACAAATGGGTGAGTAATGAGCTAGTTACTAGCAGCCCACTGAATAGGTCGTTTCTTGCGTAGACTTTAAGCACCCTTGAGATTTTTCAAAGGCTGGAAAACGGTTTAACAAATCTTGAAAGTGACAACGCAAGGAATCGATTTGTTGACTTTTCCAGCACGTGACATTACGCGTGTAATGGCATCTCTGAGGTGACGGCCAATGGAATCCATCTTCTCGCATAACCGTTCGACTGTCTTCCGCTGCCTACACCCCCCCCCCCTTTCGCGCCAAACGCTGATGTCCATTCTGCTCGCTAGTTTTGTTCAATGAATAATTTCAGAGCAGGTCTTTACAGCTTTGCGCCCACTACAACATGGCTGCGCAAGATGGGCACAGCGTCCCCGCCTTATCTTGTCATGTTCGGGTTGATACTCCCCGACTCCCGCATGTTGAGCGGGATTGCGAGTATCGGTCTGACGCTCGCCAACATTGCCTTCATCTTACCTTATTTGCGACAACCTTTACTCGAGAGCTTGGATGCCTGCGAGGGTAGACTCGTCCGCGAACAACGTACTCAAGAACAGAAAGAATCGCCTCCAGATAAATGCGATTCCGTGCACCCAGTGCTCATTGAGGTCGATACCCCGACCCTTGCTTTCGCGTCACCTCACGACGAGGAAGCTCAGAACGCCTTGCCTACTGTTGTTGCAGCCATCAAACCCGTACGCTTCCCGGTCACCGAGCCAATGGAATGCTCGAACGTCGACTCGCCACTCGCGGTACAACCGCTCTCTCCCAGGGCGACGGACAATGACCAAACCGATCCGCCATCGGGTATCAACGCTGCCGAACACTACACAAGTTTCAATTCTCTGTCTCTGTTAACGCGGCAAGGCCGGAGCGCTCTTCATGTCCCACTTCCCGTCCCAGATGCAGCGGAGATCGCCCTTTTCGATTCTGCGGATACTTTGACATTTAATTACGATCTCGATCTGGAAGGAGAATACGCCAAGCAAGATGTCATCCTGGAAGAGAGCTCTTCCGTGGAAGATGATGAATTGATAGCCACAGATGTATGTGTGCATGTGCGCCTTGTGTCGGCACTAATAGCGAGTATGATCTCGAGCAGAGTTGTTTAAGCCCACCGCGACGCCTTCTAGGCCAAGGTTTCGCTGATATGGAAATGGTAAGCCTTGCGTGTCTATATCAGTGAATGAACCCGACGACGGTCTCTGTCCCAGCTTGTTTCAGACGAGTACGTGGCGTACATCGAAGCGAAGTTTCCACTCCAAAACATCGCAGGGGAGCCATCAGTGATTGGAGAGAAAGATGTAAGCGTTCTATTTTACAGCATCAAATGCTTGTGACATCATCGATTAGGATGAGAAGAAACGCCCGGAATGTTTGGCGTTTATCCCTCAGTCTGTGATCAGTCGATACCCTTCGGCACTAGTGGTATCAACAGAACGCCGCTTGGGACACCATGCCTTTACTTCGAGCCATGGTAACCAGATCACGCCACAAAAACCGACATCATTGCTCGATGGCGCTAGTCCACAGGCTGGTTCGGAGAGGCACTGGCGTGGTGCATTCTTCACGGAATGTCGGCCAGACAGGCGATTGACAGGGATGCAGACACTTGTTTTCGACACGATCCCAGCCCAGGACCCCTCAGTAGAGGATCAGGGATCACTACCAGAGTCTCCAATGTTGGGCAGACGAACCCCCAGTAGACGTCGACTCGGTGTCCTCGGTCGTGCCGCCCTCCGCAACCGCAGGCTTTCCGCGCGCCGATGGAGGGATAATGAAAACGATGACTCGTCAGACAGTGACTCGGACTCGGACAGCTCGGACTCTGAGTATTCCAGCGGGTCCTCTGCGGACAATGAAGACATGCTCCCTGTCATGCTCGGGGCCGATCTCCTCGCGGCGCTCGACGCCAACAGCGAGTCTGGACTCAATCTTGCCAGCCACAGAAGGCCGAGTCGTGCGCCGACTCTGTACGACGGCTCCATGGCGGATATCAGCATGGTCATGCAGGTGTCATCTCTGGACGATGGGCCCGAGGGAGAAGCCAAGGCCGTGGCGCTGACCTATGAGGATATTGAGCAATGGGCGTCCGGGGTGGTTCAAAAGTGCGTGAGGCAGGTGTGTCGCGCTCGCGCACCTGCGGATCCGTTGCAGTCGCCATCACAGGCCTCGGATGTGTGCGCGGAGAAACCGTCCGGTCTGGGGCCATCGCAGTGTCCCTTTTCTGGGCTGCATTGTAGGATGGGAGCGGGACATGGATCGGCGGGGATGGCGAATGAAGTAACGCTGCTACCTCAGACGCTGATTCTGCCCCCTCGCAAGATTTGTGATATTCCCGAGTTTGTGCCTCGTCAAGTGACTCGAGAGGCTGCTTCCAAGGTGATTGCGAGGCTGGAGAGCCAGGTCGGGTTCACTTCTCGGCGGAGGCCCCTGGCGCGCTGAGAAGGGCGTAGTGTGATATGTATCAAGTACTGGTCGATTTGTTTTCTACGCAAGATTTGTCGCTGGACTCTAACACGAGGCTCTCAGACTGACAACCGTTGCACATGTGTTTCGGCTGTTATTACGGTCGCTACCGTTGTGCGCCCTCACAAGATCCGGTGAATCATAACGGAAGCAGAGTCGTTTGTGGCGCCAGGGGTGTTTCACCTCGCCATCGCCAACATTCGGAACACATTCGTGAGAGAGCACCAAGCTCGCGGGGAGTGTTTCGCGTGCCAGATGAGACCCCAACTCAGCAGTCATTGTTGTGATGCGAGGTTCGAGGACCGTACTAACCACAGCAGGCGTATGGGAAAATCATACTGGAATTGAACACAGTTGGTTGGCATCGCCAAAGCATCGCCCAGACTTCGGGAGTACTCTGCTTGTCCTTGTCCCCATTCCAGCCTTGTTGTTCGTTGCAGGGCTGTCGGTTCTGTCGTGTCATTCTGAGGCAAACCTGAGACGCCTCTGCTTAATCCATTATTATTGGTTGGCGCTGTAGCTATCCCCATCTTCCCTTTCACTGCGTTCCTCGAGGCCCTATTCCCCAGGTTGTCTCCGGTTGATGATGGCTACCGTCTCTGCGATTCAACCTACCCGGCAAGACTCGGCCGTCTCGCCGACTCTCTCCCCGAACCTTCATCTCAACTTCTTTCAGCACGGTCTCGCCATTTCAGATCTCGATTTCAAGGACCACAGATATCCCTCCCTTTCTTTCAGCTCTAAGCCTGCACATAATCCCTCTTCCATGATTCACACCTCGAGCGACGCTCGGGATGACCCCAATTTCGGGTCCGCTGATGCCCAAGGACTTCCTTTAACTTTCGGTCTCTCTGGATCGCTCACGACAGACCCCGCATCCGACAAACGAACTTCCAATGATGAAAAACATGACCTGTCACAGCCTTCTGGTACCAACGGGACCCTGGCCCCCACCGCGGCCTCGTATGTCCTCCCATCGAACGCTCGTCGTCCAGCCGAGCGATACAGCCTCGACGACTACAGTACCGCTCAAACTAATGCTACTACGCCTCCCTTGCTCAACGGCCCCAATTTCATCGACTCCAAGTTGTTAAACGATTCTTTCAAGTCCTTTGGAGTGCCACTTACACAGCCTCCCCCATCACCCCCCGTTGGCGCTCGAGATACACCCAACTCACTTTATACTACGACCATGCGGCAGCCTTCGTATGCGCTGCCTGACGGCGCGGCGGCTTCCAGACTATCCTCCATAAATGGGCTGTCGTCCTCGAGACCGTACAGCCCAACGTTGGCTATCCCTATATCCCCCAATCCGCGTGCCTATCCCCAACACCCCACTTACATAACGCCTGCTGCCGTTACGCCCGACCCTATCAACCCCATCTTCTCCCCTCCCCCACCCCAGGAAGAGGTGTGTATCGAGTGCGCGATGCGAGACCAAGACATGGCCGATGTCATTGTCGTTGGTCCCGGTATTTGGGATAGGGAAAGTGACGTCCTCTTTGAAGAGTTGTTGCGAAGAGAAGAGGAAGAAGAAGCCGCTGGAATCGTGGCTTCTGAGTGCTCTTCTAGACCTCGCGCAAGAGGCGGTCGCTTGACGGAGCAAAATTTGAAATTATGGACAACAATGGTGAGTGCTTCCGATCCCGTGTTGCAAAGTATATATGATATACCACGCGGCTAGACGCCAAAAGAGCCGACGTCCAAGCAGCAAACGGTGGATGCGTATGTCAAGGCCCAGAGGTCGCTACTCGAGGCTGAAGCGCTGGCGCATGCACGCGCTATGCAGGAATCGATGCAACTCGAAAACAGCGTCCGCGATACGTACTCTCAGCTCCGTTCGGCATACGATCTTAGTGTAGGCGAGGAAAATGCGTTTAAACTCAAACCACCTCGTACTGCGTCAACGCTCAACGGAGTAGGTGCGCATCACATGCGTAATTCGTCTCGGGACATTACCCTACTCGATAACGGGCTCATCGTCGAACACGTCGATGTACGACGTGAGGCAAAGGAGGAGAAGGAGCGCCGACGGAGACAGGAAAGGCGCGAGCGCAGTCGGCCGCGCAAGACATCTCGAGGGTCTGTGGTGGATGTCACATCGCTCTATTCTGCGCACAGTTTGGCGCCTCACACGGACAGCGGTCTCGGCCCGATGCTCAGCTCAAGGTACTCTGCGTACAGCATGAGGCCTGCGAGTTCGTTGACTGTTCCCATCGATGTTCAACCAAGTTTGGGACAGGTCTATTCTCAAGCATCATTTTCGGACGTGCATAGCCCGGGATCTGTATCGCCTCGGCGGTCACGTTTCTTCGGATTCAAAAATCTGAGCTCTGCATGGCGGAGCCAGGATAGTTTAGCTCCTTCAGGGATGTCGGGAAGCATGGTTGATATGCAGTGCGTGTTGGGTTTCATTTCCTGGTGGCTGTGTCTCATCAGCGGTTTCTTTCTTTGTAGTGTGGCATTGCAACGTGAAGCAAATCCCCCTCATCTCCGCTCGCCGGGCGGACAGAGAAGCACGTTATCTACGCAGAGGCACAGTCAACTGTGGCCCACAACGACCAACGAGGAAGAGATATCTACGACAGTAATTGACGAAAAACCCAAGAAGAAACGCAATGGGCTCGCCAAGATCTGGAAGCTCGTCAAGGGAGGCCCATCTCACAAGGATGAAATGCCATCCGCGCCCCGTGGCTCTCTGCGCTCTTTGGATCGCCATGACGATGATTCTCCGTTGGCACCACCTCCGCCGTTGTCGTATCTTGTAGAGCGTGGGCCAGGAGAGCATCTGGGTGGTGCAGGCGCCCGGCACGCATCGACGCCTTCATTGCTCTCAACGACGTCCCCACGGAATGGGCTCTCGTCCGCTGGTATGTCACCTTCCACAGCTCCAACCAGTCTTCTTCCGTCACCAACCTCTTCGCGCCCCTCAGGCGGTAATGGTGATGGCAACGATCGGAAAAACAGCGGGCAAACGGATGAGAAGGAAGCCCTTGACACCTGCCCGGATGAAAACGGGAGGATAAAGGTGTCTATCCACCCCGTCACCTCTGAACCTGACATACGCCAGAGGCTTCAACAAGCGACGTTTACTTCCGCTGGTGGCATGACGTTGCCCAAGGCAATGTCTCCGCGTTCTCAGGTGTCACTCTCGAGAGAAAAGTCGTTGCCTCCGCTCCCTGGCGAAGTCAAGCTTCGGGCACAACATGGCGTGGGCGGAGACTTGAGACCTCAAACCCTCTATACGACGTACGACCTTCGTCATATTGGACAAGACTCGCAGGACCTTGCACCACCCCACGCCCCGTTCCGGAATGAAGCAAGGCGACAGTCATTTAGTGGCACTGGCTCACGCCCTAACCTAGGTATCCAGACCATGCCGCTCCTTGGTGCTCACGACCGTGCGAGGACTCCCAACGGAATGTACAACGAGTTTGGAGTTTCTCGTCGGTCCCTTGCCCGCCTTGGAGAAGTCGAGGAAAATGCTACTCCTCTCACACCTACGAAGCGCAAGAGCAAGTTTGGCCTTGCTACGTTGCTAGGCAAGAAGTCGTCAGCGCCTCCAGAAAATGGTTACAGTTCACAGGAATTCCCTCGTCTAGCATCCCCTGTCTACGACTCGAATGACGAGACGTTCGCGTCCACGTACACCAATTCCGTGCCACGCCTTGGTCCTCGGTTGTCTGTTGCTTCCCGGAAAGCCATCGAAGAACGGGTCGAACAGGATAGAGAGTTTGTGGCGTATCGATATCCCTCGCAGACGCAGCCACCGATTGATCTTATCCGGTGACAAGCGGAGTCCTTTGCAAGATATTCTTGGGAACCATAGCATTGTTGCTCTTCCATGTTTGTGCTGATGGTTTTTTACGGAGACTCCCGACCGACCTGTTTTCCTTTTGTAGATCTTCATGCGACGACCTAACATCCGACATTCCATTTCTTCGATTTCTTCGTGGTCCACATATTATCCTCGACAACCAGCGCTCCTTTTTCTGGGACTATGCTTTGCCTCTTTTTTGTTTCCGATCCACTCGGCTCTCACTCAACCTTGCTCTGGACGTTATGACTGCATGGTCTCGCTTCACTCTCTGTCCGCTTTTGTATAATCTGTCTTTCAGCCTATAAGCACTCATTCCGCTTTATAAAATCAGCAGCTCGTTGACGTCTTTCTTGGTTTGATTGGTGCCAAAACTACGGTTACTACTTTTTTATAGCAGAATACGAGCGCGTTCTGTTCTTTGCGAGTCATTTGAGGATTGCAATATCAATACGGTTCCGTCGGTGGTACGTCATGTGATCAGCGGGATGTTTGTCTCCGCGCTCCTGATGCACTCTTGCACTTCAAACTCAAACACCAATGGTACGTGTGCCGGGGCTTGTTGCAAACGCCGCTGAAATTCGTAGGCGCCACGAGGTTTATCCGTAGAAGAGAAGCGTGTCAAACTGCTAGAGATATTTCACGAAACGGTAGGTTGCCAACTTGACTTGCGCTGCGATCTAACTCGTTGAGCAGAAGGACTTTTTTCAAGTGGGTAGAATATTGCGAGGGCGTTTAGCATTGTTGACGATCTTGACAGCTGAAAGAATTGGAGAAACTCGGGCCAAAACTCAAAGGCATTGGTATGATGCCCCTTTCCTTCCTTTTCAAGGTCGTCATAACTTTCCGCAGTGTCGCAGTCTGTTAAGGAGGTGTTGCAATCCCTTGTAGACGATGGCCTGGTGCAGGGCGACAAGATCGGATCCTCTAACTGTGAGTGCACCTCAAGGTGGATATATGCGCTGACTCTGAGCGATTATAGTCTTTTGGAGCTTCCCTTCACAGCGAGGGAGCATAGTACGAGCGTCCGTCGTTCCGTGTGGCGTGTCTTGCTGACTGTTACGTGTAGCTACGGAACAGACTTGATAAGGCGAATGAGACAAAGAAAAGCCTCGAAGGTCAGATCGCGGAGGTGGAGGCTGCGCTGGATCAGGAGAGGGCACTGCGTCCCGAGAGCGTACGCTGATCGGTCTACCCATGTTGTGATGATCTGACACTCCTGTCTTGGTAGGCAACGCGGACAGGCGCGCTCCAACAAGTTGCGGGGGCAAGGAAACAGATTACAGAGCTGGAGAAAGAACTGGAGGCGTATGGTGCATGCGATCCGGCCAAGGTAGAGGAGAAGAAGAGGGCGATCATGCTCGCGCACGAGGCAGCTGTTCGCTGGACTGGTTCGTGTTGCCCTCTGGGAAAGAAAGTGGAAGAGGATGACCGATTTGCAGACAATTATTCGATCCTCCTGGCACATTTTACACGGCAGAATGGAGCGGATGTCCAAGAGATTCGACGGTTCTTGGAGGTCGGGGAAGACTATGAAGATATCTACTAAATGGGTAGTTTCGTAATACGACGGAAGCAATGACATGGATCGCCACTTGCGCGTCTGCCATGTCCCGAAAAGACACTGTTGGCACTCGGAGATTCCCTCGTGATTGCACTCCAACTTTCAAAGGGCGGACGCCATCCAACGCTCCTTCAACTTTCCTTCCCTCCACCTCTCATGGAGATCCCCTGCGATCGCCTCTCCCCGCTGTGCGACCACCACACCCCGCTCTGCGGGTCCTCGACGCCCCCTCGCGAGATGCGGGAGCCTTTCTTGCTAGGCTACGACGACGACCGTTTCTCGTCGTTGCTCCGCTCATCGCCCCCTCCGGATGACCTTTGCGCGGCCAACTATTCCCCCCGCTTCTCCCCCGGACACCACCTCAACCCAGCGTTTGCGCAAACATATGCACTCGGAGACGAGTTAGGTTCGGGCGGCTACGGTTTCGTCATGACCGCATTACACCGTCATCTCTGCTCAGAGGTTGCGGTCAAGTTTGTGATCAAGGACAAGGTCCCAGAACCGGCCTGGGTCGACCACGATATCTTGGGAAGAATACCCATAGAGATCATGCTCCTCAAGATCATGAACCACGAGAATATCGTCAAGTGCCTCGATGTGTTCGAGGACCACTTGTACTTTTACGTCGTTCGTATCTCAGTTCTCGTTGCCGTTGATCGATGCTTATAGCCCCTATAGGTCCAGGAACTACACGGATCTCCGTGGCGCAAGAGGGAGACCTTGCATTCTCTTGGCCGTTTAGCGGATCCTCCAACACCATACCTTACGTCCTCCACACCACTGTTATCTCCCGCAGCCTCTGAATTCTCTGTTTCCGAATCGGAACCCGATACCCCTCCTCAAATGTGCAGCCACCTTTCGCCGATTAATCTCCGTCTTTCGGACTCTCCGTTTGTTGATAGTGCCCTTGATGATACCTCCGCTTCCAAGAAGCCCCTCACTCTTTCCTTGGATATCCCAAAGCCGCGCTATTCTCGCCGCCCTTCGCACGATCTATTCGAGTGCATCGAACAGACGAAATATAAGCGTCTTTCCGAGCAGCAGGCTCAATACATCATGGCACAGGTTGTCGAAGCCGTGTATTACCTCAACAGCCACGGAATATGCCATCGTGACATCAAGGACGAAAACCTCATCATCGACAAGAACTTCAAGGTTTGTGTCACCATGCGGATATGACGAGCCTGCGCCTTATTTTTCCGATTCAGGTCAAGCTCATCGATTTTGGTAGCGCAACAATGGTGGACCCAGGCCAACCTCTGCCGTTCTATGACCTCTTTTTTGGTACAACAGCATACGCCGCTGCTGAGGTCTTGCTTAAGAAACCGTACCAAGCGCCGCCCGTCGAGATCTGGACTCTGGGAGTCTTGATGTCCTATTTACTCACCGGCATGTCACCTTTTCCCACTGAACAGGACGCCATTGAAGGGCGTATCATCCTCTCTGAGCTTCCCGGTCAAAGACTAGGCAACTCGTGCCTGCATCTCATGAGCCGTTGTTTGGAGCCTAGACCCTCTCTCCGAGCGGATATCGAAGAAGTTCGGAGTCATCCTTGGCTGAGAGGTGCCCTGGAGAGGCTGTGACCTTCTTGTTCGGATATTTTACATAATTTGACTAAATAGTGTTGTCTTTGTGCACATGGTTTTGGTTTTGCATTCGGAATGTCACCCTCGGACATGATATTGAGTCGTCCCCTCGCTCTGCTATGACTGCTCGCAGTGGTCGCTGACATTACATGTAGTCAGTTCCCACCGTGGACGATTCTGGCAGCCTTGCTGCGTTGAGAATTGAAACGATGAGACTCGCGTTTCGATGACAGATCTCCATACTTGGGCAGTTTCGACCCGGATCATGCGAGACAGCCCGTGGCTATACGGTTCATACTTGGGTATTTAACGTAGAGCGGCCGAGGGCAACACCGTGCTAATATTTAACCGACCGTGACGTTCTCTCAAAACCTTGCGCTCTAGTCTCATCTCAGAACGCTGACATGGCCATAGAAAAGAACCTAGGCAGCAGTTTGTCGCACAAAAGAACCCTGGAGGACGTCATCAGGCAAGCATGATTTTTTATGCTGTCGCTGAGCCACCGGTGGCTTACTCGTGCATTGGTGCAGGAATTTCACGCCTGCGTGGTTTGCAGTCACAATGGGTAAGTGCACCTGTAGTAGAACGACTGCGGCGAGGTATACAAAGCGTCTGGCCACACTGCGTGCTCGCAGCCCCAAACCGACGTGAATTCAAATATGACTCGAGCACACACACTCACGTTTTTTATGATTTTAGGGACTGGGTCGATATCTATTCTCTTCCACACCTTTCCGTACGGTACCAGTTCGCAAGTCATGAAGCTCTCGTCTCTTTTCTTCTTCTTTGTCAACCTTGTCCTGTTTGTGCTGTTCACCGCGCTGAGCGCGGCAAGGTACATCGCGTATCCTGGGATCTGGAGTCGCATGCTGCGGCATCCAGTCCAAAGTCTATATCTTGGGATGTTTTCCATGGGTGCTAGCACGTTGTACGCGGTGTCGATTACCGTGCTTCATGGTAGCTTTAATTTCGGAGGTCGAGCCTTTGTCTACATCATCTGGGCACTTTGGTGGGTGGATGTCACCGTCTCGATCCTGTGCTGCTCGGGCACCATGCATATCATGTGCGTCGTTTTACGTGTGTTGTGATCGGGGCTGACCACTGCGCCGTATAGGATCACGCGCCAGGAGCACTCTATGGAGTCAATGACCCTCGCTTGGTTGCTTCCCGTTGTGCCATTGGTCGTCGGGGCGTCTGCGGGGGCCACGATCGCGCAGGCCCTCGTGCCATACTCGCCGAACGGTGCGCTCCTCACACTCACCTTTTCGGCGTGCATGCTTGTGATCGGCTTAGCGCTTACCATGATGCTGCTTACCGTGTACTTGATCCGCACTGTCACGTATGGTTATTCGAAAGGACCTGGCATTCTGTCGATTTTCGTCCCTCTAGGTCCTTCAGGGCAGGGTGCTTATACCAGTTTAATGATCGGCTCTGGGTTCAAGACGATGCTGCCGCTGCTGTACGGAGATAGCGAGGGTTTGCACCGGGTGTCTGCCGCGGGGGATATCATCCACGTCATCTGTGCCATGGTCGCGTTTGCGTCGTGGTCCTTCGGAACCATGTGGATGATCTTGGCTTTCCTAGGGCTAGGGCATTCGCTGCGACGCGCGCCAATTCCGTTCAGACTGACCTTTTGGTGCATGATCTTTCCAAACGTATGTCTTCGGATGTGCAGACACGGCGTGTGCTGACTGACACGGTAGGGTGTGTATGCCTATACCACGCTTGCGCTGGGGGCCGCGTTTTCGTCCACCGTGTTTCGGGTGTGGGGTGCCATCTACGCAGTGGCTACGTTCTTGCTGTGGATGTACGTTGCAGCACAGACGTTGCGCATGTGCACGAGCGGGCGAATATTCGATGCGCTTCCTATGGAGGAGGAGGTCGGATGGGACGAGCTGGAGTGTGCTCCATCGGCCGAAGAAAAGACGTTTTAGCATCGGGTACAGGGTCCGTTTTTAGGGTCATATGAACGTTCATTTCGGCTTAGAGTTTCTAAACATATACGTAGAGTTACATATAGACTGCCAAATAGAATGGTTACGATACTTTTCAGCCAGCCGTTGCAAGATGGTCCGGACACCGAGGGCGGTGTGTGCTGGCTTAGTGATCCAGAGGTTTGATTCCGAATTCATGGCGAAGCGAATTCGGAATATCATTCAGTCAAGGCGTGTTGTGCTTGAAACAAAAACATGTTCTCCCATATATCAAGCAGAGCCTCTGAGCCCGAGTTCCCACTCCCGCACTCTGCGCCATGGCTAGCAAGAAGACATGGATGGAGTGTATCAGGTACATTCCCCCTGCTCCTCCCCGTCTGGTGTTGATAGTGCCGCAGACACTTTACTCCCGCCTGGCATACGGTCATTATGGGCACCGGTGCTACTTCTGCCCTGATACACAACTTCCCCTACGGCCATGGGAGTCCCGTCGTCAGAATTTTCACATTAATTGTTTTCTTCCTTAACCTCGCGCTCTTCATCTTGATTAGTGCCGCCACCGTTGCTCGCTATGCGCTTTTTCCGGACGTCTGGTCCAAGATGTTGCGTCATCCTGCTCAAAGTATGTTCATAGGAGCTCTCCCGATGGGGGTCACTACCCTGATCAGCGTTGCGCTTGTGAGTCGTCGCCATTCTCTTGTGCAATCGTTCCAGATGCGATCTTCGGTTCAGGACATGAATCAAGAGACCGGCTTCGGCGGACAGGGCTTCCTCTACTTCCTGTGGGGATGTTGGTGGGTAGATTCGGCAGCTTCGTTTTTGTGTGCATTTGGCATGGTACATACCATGTACGTCGACGACCCAAGATCGTCCACTTTCTCCTGACCGCGCTCTAGGTCGAGCGTTCAAACGCACACCTTTTCAAAGATGGCAGCGGTGTGGCTCTTGCCCGTCGTCACCCTCGTCGTCGCGTCCTCTACCGGTGGGTTGCTCTCGACAGCGCTTCGCTCGGAATCATCTTCCCTTGCGCTTCTCACTGCGGGTGTTTCATTCACCATGGTCATTATTGGACTTAGCCTCGCTATCATGATGATCACGGTCTACCTCGCCCGATTGATCTTTTATGGCCCGCCAGACGCCAACGTGATCCTGTCTGCTTTTGTCGTTCTCGGACCCTTGGGTCAGGGTGGCTACTCGTTGTTGGTGAACGGTGCCAACCTTGCTGCGCTGTTACCGCGGCACGTGTCGGACGGCTTCCCAATGACGCCGATTACGGGACAGTTGGTGTATTCCTTTTGCTTTTGTGCGTCCTACATCCTGTGGTCCATGGGGATATGCTGGATCTGCATTGCCCTCTCGTCGATATCCGCCGTTTTGAACCAGTCGGGTCCCCCGAGCTTTGGGCTGGCATATTGGGGTCTCGTCTTCCCCAACGGCGTGTATGCCCTGCTGTCAGTGCAACTGGGAAACGTGCTGGACAGCGACTTCTTTCGCGTCTTTGGTTCGATTTGGTCATGTACGCTCTTCATGACGACCTACATAGGCATGGCCCCGCTGACCGTGTCTCTGCAGGTGTTGTTTTCGTGCTCTGGATCACGATATCGGCACGGACGATCCCCGCACTTGTGGATGGCTCCATATTCAATGCGCCGTGCGTGGCTGCATCGCCGGCGTCTGCCCATTCGGATCTAGAGGGCGGTCAAACGTGCGAGAGTACTGGGCAGGAAATGCCCTGTTCTGCAGAGTCGCCAACTAAAAGCGAGTAGCGTAGATGCTTT
The DNA here is from genome assembly GCA_038094375.1 of Tubosaeta aff. heterosetosa. Classification (NCBI taxonomy): domain Eukaryota; kingdom Fungi; phylum Basidiomycota; class Agaricomycetes; order Boletales; family Boletaceae; genus Tubosaeta; species Tubosaeta aff. heterosetosa. The sequence continues at coordinate 30,957 of JBBPUC010000028.1, forward strand.
TTGATAGACATATACTTAAGTAATTACCCGAATTGCGTCCCGGAGTGGCAGTACACGTGCTTTTCTCCTAGCAGCGTTGAGGTCGAGTGCACATGTTGGCAGCACACCACATTGCACACACTCAACAGTCTACAGACAGTTTGGGCGCATACGTTTAACCCTCCTCAGCATGCCAAGCACCGCAGGCTACGAACCGCTCCCCCAGCACGGGGAGGAAGACGAGCTGACAGTCAACGGCAGTGCCGACCCCGCCAAGCCCTCCAACGGCCACACACGCAAACCCACATCTAAATCAGGCCACATAGACCTCCGAAAGCTAGACAATGCATTCAAGAGGTGCGCCGTACCCTTTTCCCCAGCGCTCGACGTGACCCGCGTGCCAGGTGGACCGAGTCCATTGCGCAGAAAGTGAAGCGGAAGAAGAAAGTAGAGGACCATTCCCGCAAGGAGATTTGGCAGAGCGTCTTCGATCCCTATGTGCTACCCCCCGGAGCGCCAGAGAGCACCACGTCCTTGGTAAGCTGTACCCTCCCACGCGTGGCGCCTGTTAGTGTTGAACCGCACACAGGTCAAGACGCTGGACCACGGCCCGCCGGTGACGCAGGCTGCGTTCGATAGGTGTGTGTGATAGCCGGGGTCGGGCGACTGGCACTGACGCCCGATAGCATTACGCAGTCGGTTCGGAATGCGATTGGCGCAGGCATTCACCCCAAGATGATCGCCAAGGGCTCCTCGGGCTCCTACTTTGCGCGTGCCAAAGTGGACGGGCGTGTCCAAACCGTGGGGTGTGTCCTCATCCTCCGCACCGAGTACCTCTGATAGACCGTCGCGCAGGGTGTTCAAGCCCAAGGACGAAGAGCCGTACGGTCGTCTCAACCCCAAGGCTAGGGTGTTTCCGCGTGTGCTGTGGGAGGCGCTCATCCATTGCATAGACTACGAAATGGCTCCATCGCCAGTTCCGTTGGATCATCCCGTTTGGTCGCTCGTGTCTCATACCCAACCTCAGGTGCGTGGGTCTACCCCGACGTCTACGCGGCTCACGCAGCATGTCCACTCCAGTTACATATCGGAAGCGGCCGCTTCCCTGCTGGACGAACGCCTCTCGCTCAACATTGTGCCACGCACTCAACTCGTGTCGCTCTCGAGTCAGGTGTGCATATATCACTTTTGTCAGACGATCAGCAGAATCATACCCCCTTAGGCATTTTTCTACGACTGGCTTGACAGGAGTGGTGCGAAAAAGGGCAAACCGTTGCCGGAAAAGATAGGCAGCCTGCAGCTGTTTATGCACGGATACTCTGGTAAAGCGACTTGCCCTAACAGCCCTGCTGTCTGATGGCGCTTTTTTCAGATGCGTCGGACTTTCTGCGGAGACATCCATGGCCAGGCCGTTCGCTGACGGATACCTTTGATGATTCGTCTCACAGAAAAGGGTTCGCGACAAAAAAGCTCTTGTCTTCACTCAAGATCATTTGCGGAAAGACTGGCACTGAGGAATTAGAAGAGGAGGACCCGGAAGAGGAGCGTGCCTTGTTTGATGTGACAGAAGAGAGCGAATCCGGTCGCCCATTTTATTGGTCGAGAGCTCTTCAGCAAAGCTTTAGAGAAGAGCTTGAGAAGTAAGCGTTTTGTTGAGACGCGTGAGCTCGTGTTGATGTCATCGTTTCCGCGCCAGACTGGTGATATTAGGTATTTCTGATTGGTTTCTGATCGGATATATGGTTCTGAGCGCTACCCAGATTATCTGATGCTCAATACGGATCGAGGAGCCGACAATTATATGATCAAGTATTGCGAAGGCGAACACGAGAAGTCACTGATCGATGTTGCCCCGAAGCCATCCAAAAGGCCGCAAATGTCGCTTATGAACGAACTTCGTCAAGCTGATACTTGTGCGCCTTCGCAATCTACGGTGACCTTTGCACCCGCTATCCCACCCTCCCAGGTTGTTTCAGCCACACCTCCAGATGACTACACACGCCGCCCGCATATCCACATCGCCGCGATTGACAATTCCCTCTCCTTCCCTCACGAACACCCACAGGGATGGCGTTCGTACACTTATGGATGGCTCTATCTTCCTGTGAGCGTGATCGGACGGCCATTTAGTGAAAAGACGCGGCAACACTTTTTGCCGCTGCTGACTAGCAAAACGTGGTGGGAGGAGACAACGTTTCAATTGCGAAAGTTATTTGCGGTGGATCAAGATTTCCATCCCAAGATGTTCAAGGCAAGTACTTACTCGGCCAGCAACACGCCTTTCATCATCTGAGGACATTGTTATCAGAGGCAACTAGCTGTTATTAAAGGACAGGCTTACAACATTGTCCAGTCTTTGAAACACGCAGTGAGTTCTGGTTCGCATTTCCGCAAAAGGGCTCTATTGAATTGATGTTTGCAATCCCCCAGGATGAAGGTTGGTTGCGATCTAGTTGCGTGCTTACACGTTTCTTATTGACGTCTAGGACCTCTGGAGTTGACGCGCAGGACGAAAGCGCGTGTCTGGGATGACGAAATCGAAGTAATGGAAGAAATAACGCAGCCCACGGATGCAGGGCCTCTTAGTGCCTCTCCCCGGCCGTCGATTAGCACTATGCCTCTTCCCCGTCGCACCCGCAGTCTCAGCCATTCAAGCGACTTTCCACCTCGTTCGCGTGCGCGTGGATCTGAGGCCAACCGACCAGTCCCTTTCTCCGCAAAATTCCAAAAAGTTCATCCTGGTACTACTGGCGTTACGGTGCTTGAGCATCTCGAGAGGTTGGATGCAGTCGAAGCCAGTCTTCAAAGGCTCGGCGTTGACGAACCCTTGATAGAGGAGGAAGATGAAGAAGTCGATGTGGGCGAGTCTTCCGGATCGCGCGGACATACATCACTCCTCATGGAGGGAAGCACGATATCTCATGATCTCTCTGCATCGGTACAATTTTCACCCCCTACGAGCCCCGACGGAGTAACGTCCTTGCCTGACGATGAATCGTTTACCGGTTCTGTGACAGAAGAGGACCTGACAGCCATGTCGAAATCCATGTCACATGCGGAGCCTCCTACGGTACGGCATACGAGATGGAACAGCCATGCGGCACGTTCGAGACAACAGTTGAACAACACGTTGGAATGGCTGGACGCGGACGAGGCTGAACAGCGTAAACGGACGGTCATCGTCGAGGTCAGTATACTTTTGTTGCCCGGTCGGATCGATTCTGATGCCTCTCGCAGCGTCTCGAGACGGTGCAAGCAAAGCCGTTGCTGAGCTGCTGGTAATCTTTTATCTAGACATCTTGTGCGGGTGCGAGTATCATAATGGGGGCATAGAATACGCATTTCACGTCAGACCAAGTAATTAGTATTCATCTTGACAAGCTGTAGCTTTTGCTTTAGCTGTGCAGTTCACTCAGTCACGATCCTCGATGACTGCTTCGGCGTCCCCCGCTGTTCTCAACGTACACACTCCTGCATCGTCTTTTTCGATTGTACATTCCTGTCAGTAGGTGGTGCGTTGGCTCTCTACGACATGTTCTTAGCCTCTAGGATGCAGTCAAGGACGAGACGCTGCGACAGCTCTACGACAAACTGACTCGGAAATGCCGTGCAGAGTTTCACGACAAACGGGTTCAGTCAGGCTGGATGAAGTACGTCTGGAATGACACCATGTGGAATCTCGACGATGGTACGTCCGTCATGGTCCCCTCAGGGTCACCGTAACCTTGTTTGCTTCCTAGACAGCGACTACACCATATTCGTGTGGCGTTTGAGTTCAGCTCAGCCCATGTTGCACGTCCACGATCCAGCGGGACAGCTGCCAGAGCCACCCGCGTACCGAAACCCGTCATTCTACGTCTTCAGCTCCGCACACGCCTCGCCCCGCAGCCACTCGCGCGCGAGCAAGGACAAGAGCCCGTCGGTCAACGGGGCCGACCACTCCCGCGCCGCCAAGCACCGCAAGGAATTCGAACGGTTCCACAGCGAAAACGGGGTGCGCACCGTGATGGGCACCATCGGGCCCGTCGAGCACGGTCCGTGTCTCGTTCTCGTTTTCGTCCCCGGACGCGACTGACCGCGCACAGTGCGGATGCTGCTCAAAGCGGGCCACCGCCACGTGTACATGTCGCGCAAGTTTGCGCTCAGGCACGGGTTCATACCCAGCGACGCTGCGCCGGGGCACTATGGGTATGGGGGGCTCGTGAACCTGGGCAAGTGGCCGATCACGCTGGTGCCGGCGGGGAGCGGCAAGCCCAAGACGGTGTCAGTGCCGGTGTACCTGTCCGAGGAGCCGCACTTTGATGTCGTGCTCGGGCGGTCGTTTTTCGAGCGGCGGCAGATACGGACGTCGTCGATCGACCCGACTGAGGTGGTGTGTATGGACACGGGGGACAGGATCGAGTGTGAGCTGGTGGTGCTCAAGGATGGGCGGGGGGAGATCGTGACCGTGACTTGACGGACGCATCAGCTGGCTTGATCATTCCATGCAAGGTATTTATTTCGGCGATCATTTGTACACGGTTTAGATTCCAGTGTCTATTGTAATATCCTACTTCTGGATCGTCGCCTTTCCTTCGAGATCTGCAAAGGGTGGGTGAGCACGGGTCAACAGTCCTAGCAAACGTGCGGGTACCGAACGAGGTGATACCGTTACCACCTGGGAGCAGGCTGCTGGCCTGCAGGGAGGCAGCAACAACTGGAGTGATGATCGCGGTGAAGCCCTGGGGGAGCTGAGTAGGAAGGAGCGGACGAACGGAGCGACGTACCAACAAGGTCTCCCCAAAATCGTCCTTGATGGTGCCCTTGTTGTCGAGCACTTCTTGCTTGCTCTTTTGATAGGACGCTTTGTCTTTGAACGTGAGGATGACAGCTGCAAGGATCGGTTAGATCTATACGGGCTGGACGTCGCACCAACGTACTTTGGGTCGACATGACTAGGAGAGGGATGAAGGCGGTGGTGATCAGTACCGAGTATATATCGGTCGAACGCCGGTACAGCCCCTGTGGCCAAATGAAGCGAGACCGATTGTCATTGTCTAGGCTACAGACTACCACTCTACCATGGGTTACAATCCTACACGGGGCAGTTATGCGATGGTCGCGGTCTGCGGATAGCGTCAGTGTGACGGCCGTGGCAGGGCAAGCGCCCGTACCAGGGAGGCGATGCCGTTCTCCGAGAGGTTGCCGGACCGCAGCGACGCCACGAGACCGTGAGGGACGGTCGCGATGAACGCCTGGAGGGTGGTCTCAGCTGGAGAGCACAACGTGCACGGGCGGCGTACCAGCGCGGTTTCCCCCATATCGTCCTGGAGCGTGCCCCCGCCGTCGATCACCTTTTGCTTGTGCTTTTGGTAAGATGCGACGGTGCTGGACGTGATGAGGATCGCTGTCGGGGATGGGTCGCTGGGAGGGTTGGACATACATTGACCGGATGGCATGACGGAAGAGAGTCAAGTATACGAGGTCCTACCGGGTACACCGTGTGAGCCAACCAGTTCCGCTACGAGGCAAGCCACGACAGGCCTTCAAACTCGACCTCCTAACCAGACCTAGCACCTTTCACCGGCTCAACGATCTGCTTGTCATCGAGCCTTGAAAGGAATAACCCGAGCTAACCATTGACCCGCGTCAACATACCACCAGGTATAGACCCTAGTGGCAGTTTCAAGACTAATCATTGAAGGACCAAACATCCAATCACTCTGTTTTATTCTCTCCTCTACCAACAGCACTAGTAAGATCTCCCAAACAAGGTCCAACGCTTCGCATCCTGCCCACATCCTACACACTTTGTCTTGCCAGGCTCGATCGGCGTCCAACGCTCCTGCTCAAACGGTATCGCGAGCGACTTGGCACCCGCAGACGGCGCACGTTCGTCCTGGGGTTCCGCACTAGGAGCCCCGTTAGCCCAGCATACCGAGAAAGAAAATGACACGCACGCCCGGCCACTGCGGTCCTTGATATCATCCTCGCATGCTTCCCGCTCACACCATGGAATGACGGCGATGCACTTGTCGTCGAGCGCCGGCACAAAATCTTCCCAGCGCGTCACCTCCTTGAGGTGTGCGTTATACTCGGCCAGCGCTTTGGCGTACATGTCGCTGTGGATGATCTCGAGCAACTGCGGGATGGTCGTCTTGAGATCCGTGAGTGTGATCGGGGCTTTGGCACCCGTGTCGCGGCGGACGGAGAGTGTCTGTTGTTTCGCGAGATCGTTGGGCCCGATTTCAAGACGGAGTGGCACACCCTGCGAGAAATCGACTCAGTGATCTCATCGCGACTAATCCGCGCGTCGTACCTTTTGCTCCCAGTCGTTGAACTTGTAACCGGGCGTATAGCCTTCTCTGAGATCGGCTTTGGCGCGCACCCCGATCTCGACAAGGGATTTGGCAAGCTCGTCGCACGCGTCGTTGATCTTGTTCCTGTCTTCCTCACTCGTCTTGGCCGTGATACCACATGGAACGACCACAACCTGGATAGAAGCTACGCGAGGAGGGAGCACCAGGCCTTGGTTGTCACCGTGCACCATAACCATGACACCGATAGTACGCGTAGAAAGACCCCACGAGTTTTGCCATGCGTAGGTTTTGCCTTGGCCAGTGGGATCGCTCGGATCCTCGACGACGATGTTGAACATCTCAGCCCTTGAAAAGTTTTGGCCAAGACAATGTGAGGTGCCAGCTTGGATGCCACGCCCACTCGCTGGAATGAAGCCCTCCACGGTGGTGGTATAAAGGGCACCGGCAAATTTTTCTTTTTCGGACTTGACGCCCTTGATCATCGGGACGGCGAGAAGCTCTTCGTAGACACGTCGGTAAAGTTCGAGGATCTCAAGCACCTCTTTATCGGCCTCAGCTTTGGTTAGATGGGCCGTATGGCCTTCCTGCCAGAGATATTCACGGGTTCGAAGGAATGGCTCTGAAAAAGGGTCCCAATTAAGCACGGTAAACATGATGACATTTAGGTCACGTACGGGGATGCTTGAACTCCCATCGTACTACATTGTTCCACAAGTTGAGCTTCAATGGCAAGTCTCTGTGACTTTTGATCCACTTTGCATAATCTAAGTGCTATCAGTACATCACATTGAAAAAGGGGGAGCGAGCGTACAGGGGTACATGACAGTCTCGGATGTCGGGCGAATGGCGATGGGTTCCTCCAACTCGGAGGATCCGCTGATAGGTTGTTAAACGTGGTCATACACCTTGACGTCAGACTTACGCTCTGGTGACCCACGCGACCTCTGGGGAGAAACCCTCGACGTGGTCCTTCTCCCGCTCGAGAACCTTGGATGAAACAAACATGGGGAACGACGCGTTTTGCACGCCCATGGCTTTGATCCTCTTGTTGAACCAATCTAACGACCGGTCTGAATCGCGCTAGGACGTGGTCGGATAGTGCCCACCTTGAATTTCTTCCCAGATGCCGTAGGACCACGGTCTAAGGATATAGCATCCACTAACGCTGTAGTATTCCAACATGTCGGCTTTCAACAGCACCTATCGCGATATGCTCAGAACACAAACCAGTGTTCGTTCGGCAGCACTCACGTTCTGGTACCAGGCTGAAAAGTCGACTTCCTTCTTGACACCGATCGCGATCTGTACTGCACCCTCGATCTTGGCCTCTTCCTTTTCCTTCACGACGGGCTTGGGGGCCACATCTGTCTTGAGGGCGACAAAGTCGACCTCCTCTACCTTGACGTCCTCGGTTTCGAGGTTCTTGAGGTATGTGACGATGTCTTTTCCGGACAAGAAGACGGTCGCGCTGGCAGAGAGTGCATGGACTGCAAACGTAGCATCCGACGACGCGATCGAGGTGTCGATCACCGTGACGACCTTTGGAAACGTATCCTTGTTCAGCGCCAAGGGTGAGACTGTGATCGATGGGGGTCAGTCTGAGGGGGGCGTCAAACAGATCAGACGACGCACGCGAATTCTTATCGAGACCGAAGAACTCGGCGAGGAGATCCTCCGAGGCGAGGCGGAGTTCTTTGAGATTGAGCCTTTTGGCGAGGGCGGAGGAGCTGGTTTCGGTGTCATCGCGTGCGATGACGACGACTGGGACTGTTGTGGCGGTCTTGGCGGTCTTGGGCTTGTAGACGAGGGTCTTGATCAGCTCGAATGATTTTGGCGCGGAGGGGGCTGCGAGGAGGGCATCGCGCCAGGCAGCGGGCGAGTTGGTGTCTGCATGGGATACTGTCGGGGACGCGGCCAAGTCGTTGGAGGACATTGTGGTAGATGACAGAAAGGCCAGTCGGTGTTTAAAGGGACGTGACTCGACATATCGTATCAACCCAAACCGTAGTCGCCCTGCTCGTCGCAGAGCGTGCTGCATACGACAACCCGAAATTTTAAGAGCGAAACAAACAACCGCGTCGTACGTAACCACTCGCTGAACCACAACGACCACGCCAGTTCCGATTCACCCCTCAAGTTTTAAACAAGTACAGTGAGAATAATTAATTTATGCACACTGGAACATGAGCTACGGAGCACTCCTAACTGCTGTATCGTAGCCAGGCGGGGGCACATCCCTTGCACCCTCGGGTAATGGGGCACCAGCGGACCCACCCCCCGGCGTGCTCGGGAGTGGTCTCACCACCTGTCCCTTGCGAGACGTCATTCACAGCAGGTTCTGATGCACGCGTATCCAACGTACCTGATTCTGAACGTGTCCCGGGGCTCCTGGTGGCGACGTAACATCGAGCACGTTAGTAGCACCGTAAGGGCCTCGTTGGGAGGACGGGTTGGGGTTACTCCTGGTCTCCAACGATGGTGCAATGCCAGTCGCGGTCGCAGTGGCCGTGGTCGTCTCGGGGATTGAAACAACGGCGTATAGAGGGTATTCGTGCTCAATGCAGCTTTCCAACGGCGGTAGAAAAGGATGGCTACCGCTGCCGCCAAAACCGCGACGACACCTTCAACAACCAGACCAGCGATTGCACCTGAGCTGAGTTTGCTAAAAGTAGCATTAATGGTGTCACGTCGTTCGTATGATATCACTGACTCTTGGACAACGTTGTTGCTGTCACAATGACGTGTCAATAAGGATCTAGCAAGTATTACTTGACGAATACCTTGATGGACTGCAAATGACCTCTGGAGAAGTGGAATTGGAACTAGAGGAACTGAAAAGTATATTGCCGTCAGTAGAGGGCAGCCAACAGAGACATCAGAGGGATACTTTGCTACGGTCCACAGCTGTGCATAATCAACAGTCAAATACTGCCCATTCGTGGCCGGGAGGTTGGTAAGCACGATCTGATGTGCACCAGGGCCAAGGTTATCGGCATGGTAGATCACGACGCCATGGTTGGTGGGGTACGCATTGGATGCGTTATATGGAACGCTTGTGTCACCATCCAGTTGGACAGAGTATGGTCCGTTGGCAGGTCCTGATGTTCCAAACAGCGTGACGGCCTCGCCTGTTGAAGCTATCAGCCTGCAGCGCGATCGTGTGTAAGACGATGAACGTGCCCTATGAAATTGGGTTAACCGCAGAAATAGTCAAAGGGGACGGGGCGTACTATAAATGTGAACGAGACGGTCGCATTATATGCATCCGTGACGCTGCGGAGACGTCAATTCAGAGAATGAACCGAGAACTATTACCTACTGGCCAGTCCCGTTGTTGAACAAGTTCAGATTCAAGTCGCTGGAAGACGACGACGTCTCCCACGCACTCTGCTGATACTGAAAACGCGCATCCTCGTCCGAAACTAGCTCAGGAACCAGCTGGTCATCCGTACCGCCCACCTCAGACTGCCACACAATCTGCGCCCTGTGAGCACATCTCGTCTTGTACCGGCGCCATGACTGACCATGTCAATATCCACGTAGAGGCCAGACGCGCCCCCAGTGTTGACCAGAGTCAGAGTGTGTGTTGCCTGCCCGAGGTTTGTGTTGAAGAGGGTCTGTTGGAACAGGTTGTTACCGGACCCGTTGATGCCAGGATAGCTCGTGCTGTCTAGCTGAATGGTGTAGATCCCGTGGTTCGGTCTGTTGGCACCGTATATCCAGATGGCTGTCCCATTGAAGGTGAGCTTCGCCGTTCCGTCCGCTGCATTATTTTTCTGAAAGGTGCCCAGGTAGTAACTATGGTGAAATATCAGTACTGCGACCAATCAGAACGAGACGAGGCGTCACTCGACGGCGTAGTTGTCGTCTTGGGATGTTCCAGGAAGCCATGTTGCGTCGTAAGAGATCAATGGTGATTTGTCATCGATCACAGTGGTGAGCAAAGTCATGGTGGCAGTCAACCTGGACGAGTACTTATTTAGCGCTCGGAGGGTTCAAAATTATTATCACGTTATCGTTGATAGGTGCGGTAACATGACTACATTACCGACATACACATCAATATCACCTACGATGGAGCACCACCACGAGACTCCTGTTGGCCAGAGGCTGTCATTGTCTCAGTTAGTTGTGTGACACATCTTAGAAGGGATAACATACCCCGCCGTTCCCCGCCTTCACCTCGTCCTCGACCACGGCCACGACCCCTGCTCCGGTGTTCCCCATCGCCGTTATTACGCCATTCGCCGTCGGTGCGATTGCCGCGGTGTGCTAGAAGAAGGTCGTCGAAGATACTCGAAAAACCACCGAAAGCACTTACGACGGTCACCACCTCGATGGCCCCGGAAACCACCCCGCTCCCCCCCTCGATGGAAGCCTCCCCTGTCACCACGAGAACCTCCGCGGCGTTCACCACGGTAACCTGATCTACCGCGTCCGCGCCCACCGCGGGAGGGGGTAAAACCGTCATCTTCAGTCTGCACTGCGGGGGCAGAAGCATCGCCGTTCACGAGTGGGGCTGGCGAAGGTAGATTCACATTTACTTCAAGAGTCTGTACGACAGGTGTCGCCGACCCAGAGGGTGCGAAACTTGCTTGGAGATTCGCAATCGACGGAAGCCCACCCTCATCATCTGCTTCTGCCCAGTCGATCGGCTGAGCTGAAATTGACTATATTTCGCCAGTTAACCACGCGTGTTAATCAAAGAAACGGAAGACTGACTTCGACTGGTTCAATGGCTGCATCTTCAGCAACTTGAACTTGTTCTTCGGGAGCATTGCTGGGTTCTTCATCACGCTTTTCGACCCACTCGACATCATTTTCAACTGCTGCCGCTTCCAGCTCGCTCGCTTGCATGAAATGGAAGCTACTGGAGACACTCAAAGGGTCGGGAACGCCTGATACAGGCTCCTCTGCGGGCGCAGGCTCGGCTTCAGCTTCAGCTTCGACTTCGGTTTCAGCTTCGATTTCGACATGCTCTGATTCGGTTGGCAGAGGAGTAGGCTCGCGTGGTGGATTAAGGAATGACTGCACGATATCGAACAGTCGGGTAACTGAGGTGAGAGTTTAGTTGGTCTCGTGACTGGGAGTTTCAAACGCTTACAGGGTACGCCATTGAAGTCACCCTCTCCAGACAACAAACCGGAAAGAATAGTATGTTTGGTATCATTCTCTCCTCCTAGAAGGGCGTCGGATACCCCAAAGATCGCTGAAGCTTCGTTGTCATCGAAATCGAGTACAACAGGGGGAATGCCCCCAGACGCGATTACAGAACGCAAACGAAGGAGCGTGAGTATGGAGGAGGACTTTGAAAGGGATGAATCCTGTATGAAGTATGATGTGAAATGTGACGTCCACAAATATCACAAAGTCTTGCCTGGGCGGAGGTAACAGCCTCATGAATTTTGGAAGATGCTAAACGTTCTGCTTCTGCACGCTTCAACGCCTGGTCACGGAATGCCTCAACTTCGTGTGCCTAAAAGAGTGTCACATGCATGGCTGTGATGACCCGATATGATGACCCACCTCGATCAATTTTTTGACCTCCTCGAGTTCTTTGTATACGGCCTCGAGAGAAGGAAGTGTTTTGACCAAGCGCTTTTGATCGTCATCGAGTTTTTCATAGTCGGTTACGGTGTAACCTGTGATCCGGGACTGTTGAGGGACCATCAATACAAGACGTTGTGAGACAAGAAAAGCGTACGATTTTCTTGTTCAAAGCGCGCATGCGCTTCTGCAGGAGCTCGAGGATGGGGCCGGATTTGGAATTGAGGTCGTCGTGTGTGGGTGCCTCAGAGGCTGCGACGAGCTCATGAGCGGTATTCTCTTCCTTGACATCGTTCTCGATGGGTGTTTCGTCTGGGAGAGGGACGTCCGGGATGGTGACCGAGCCTTCTGCTGGAGAGCCTGGTGTTTTGCTTTTAGCACCCGTCCTGCGCTTTTTCTTTTGAGATTTCGAAGGAGCAACTGGAGGAGGAGCGCCGGGGACGACACGAGGAGTATCAACCATGATGGAGGAGGAGCGCAAGCTGGAATTCCCACGTACTCATGGCGAAACAACACGATCTCTCATTCGTCGACGGCAACATCGTCGTCCTCGCCGGAGCTGACTACTTTGTGGTCCACCGGGGCCTCCTCGCACGGCATTCGCAGGTCTTGCACGAGCTCATCAACGCCATCGACCCGACACCAGCGATCGAGGGTCGCCCCGTGCTTGTGCTGCCCGACTCGCCCCGCAGCGTCGCACATCTCCTGCAAGCCTTGTATGATGGCATGTCTGTATATTCTTACGTCTTCTCTCACCCCGCTTTGACGACGTCCAGCTCCTTTCTCACGTACGACGAACCCGGCTTTCCCACCGTTGCCAGCCTCCTCCGCGTCCTCACGACCTACAAGATCCACCGTATCCGCCATGATATTCTCCGTCTTCTCTCCAACGCGTGGCCGACAACCCTCGCCCTGTGGGAGTTCCGCGAATGCACCGTCACCTCCCCAGATGGCGTGTACTCGCCTCGCCCCAGTCTACCCCATCCCGTGTCGGTAATCTCTTGTCACCGTCACCAGTGGCTCACTCCCGTTCTCAACTGCAGAGAGGTCATCAAGTTGGCCAGAGACATCGACGCTCCTTTTCTTTTGCCTTCTGCCATGTATGACCTCTCTCGTCTTGCCCCTAGCGAAGCCGCGACCGGCATCTTCAATGCTCAGCTTGGCGACTACATCCGTCTCGACGAAAGCGATCTCCTTTGTGTTCTTCGCGGTCGCGAGCACGCCGCACGCTTCTTTTCGACCTTTATTGTGAACGAGCTCGAAGGAAGACTGCCCTCCGCATGGTGTCTTCGCCGCAACGATACAACCCCTTTGACGAAGCGCGCCTGCCAAATCGCGTTCGAGACCATCACCTTTGAGCTCCTTCGAGACATCAATGGCATCATCAGCCACCGTACTTCTGATCCGCTCTATGCCATGACCGACGCAGAGGCGATGCAGACGAGAGAAAGCGTTCCAGAGGACAGCCCTTCGACCATGCGCACATGCGAGGTGTGCCGCGCCGAATTCTCCGCCGCAGTCCTGGCAGCCAAGGAGGACTTTTGGCGGAAACTTCCGATCTGGTTCGGCGTAGATGTACCAAAGTGGGGCTGACCGTGATGTATTTCTTGTCATAACGAATGTTTTGTGTTTTATTGGAAGTAAGCCTTGCCTCCGTACGATGACAATGCAAAAGTTAAATGAGGAGCAAGAAACCGAACCACTGTCCAACGACACCGAGTCCGAAGACGACGAGAGCGAAGATCTCGGACGGGACACCACGACGTAAGTCACCCCACCCTGATGAGCGTATGTCCACTGGTCGTCTCAGTGAAGCAATAACTCGGATCGAATTCCTTACACTCGACATCTTGGAGCAAATCCTCACGTCATCCAAACCACCCCGAGGATCGGCCCCTTCGAAGCGACAAAATGGCAGCAAAATCGAGATCCAAGTCGCTGGCAGACGCAATGGAGGGTAAACACCATCCGTTTTCTCTCCCGCTCGTTCACTGCGCCGCATAGATGCACGTCGCGGGTTCTACGCTTCCCCGCGGAGGGTAAGAGCGCAAGCTCCAAGCCGATTGGTATGCAACAAGGGTTTCGTTCATGCTATACCCCTTGACTACTGATCAGCCCAACTTTTACGGGTGATGAATTGTGCACACGAGGCCCTCTGTCAGGATCTCCCTCTGACCAAACGGTAGGAGGCAGCTGAGCCCGAGGCAGCCTGATAAACTGTGGGTTACAGTGATCTCTTCTACAAGGACGTCACGTTGTTCAAGTCACAAAGGTCGGTGGACAAGGTAAGCACGAGGAATGACATTCGACAGCGTCTGACCAGGACAGCTCGTGGATGACCTCGCGGCGACTTTGGAACTCGACAGAGCAGATTTAAATATAGTGATCCCCTCTTCAAACGACGTGTTTTGCGGCTAAACCCATGCATATAGCGTGCCAGCTCGAAAGGGCTTGTCTGTGGTGGTGGTCTGATCATACACCTTTTGGACGGCCAAGCGTTGCGAATCAACGATTCCGAAGTATGTACCCCCTTTTCGGGGCACATTCATCCAATGATGGGATCAGGGCACCCTTATTCCTGCCGGAGAAGATATTGAACGGTTCGAGGTCGAGTCCGATGTGCGTTGGGTTCTTGTGGTCGAGAAGGAGGTCGCACGCTACGTCACCCGGTTCGGCTGTCACTAACGCAAATTCAGGCGGTCTTTCAGACCCTATGTCGGTCGCAATTTACTAGGTATCCGGGACTTCCTGGGAGTGGACTGATCGTTACGGCAAGACAACATGCCTGTCTGTTGAATCTTGCTCAAGTTGCCCTGCAGGGGAAAGGATATCCAGATGTTGCCACGCGACAGTTCGTGAAAACGCTATCAGACAACTTACCGCAAGAGTAAAACAGTTGGGTTTTCCCTTTCTGCGCACTGACATGTCTCCAGGATACCAATAATGGGTTTGGTCGACGGAGATGCGTATGGCCTGGATATACTTTCAGTCTATAAATATGGCAGCCAAAGCCTTCGACACGAGAATGAAAAGCTTGCCGCGCATCGCATCGAATGGCTAGGAATCAGATCATCAGATCTCGCAAGGTAGGACAGGCCGAACTGTGATGATTTTTTACGCATTCCTTGCAGCTTAGATATTCCGCTGGATGCACTGATTCCCATCACAAGACATGACACGAAAAAGGTGAGTCACGTATTGCTTGCCGTTATGGCGGCGCCAACTGTACCGCAGACCATGGCGATGCTACAACATCGCGAAAGAAGCCTGCCTATAGAATGGAGGTAGAGCGTCTGTGACGATCCGTGCAGGATTCCCTCATTGATTTTCAATAGGAAAGAACTCGTGCGCATGTTGCACACTAGAAGAAAGGCCGAAATCGAGATCCTGGGCAGCGGGACCAGGGGAACATCCTCCCTCGTGCATTATGTTTGTCACAGGATTCTTCACTTTACAGAGATGGTATGAGAATGACTGTAATTTAAACTGGACGTCACTCTTGCATTGGATTGCCGAGGAATCGGACGCCATGCCCCTTCTGCACCGTTTTCTTATTTCACTGTACTCTGCAGAACGTCCATCAAAGTTTCTGAACTACATAGCACAGACGTTTTCGACAATTAGTTTCAAGCACGCTGAGTGCAACAATGGACAGTACAAATATATGGGGTATTGGGACAACGCTGACCAGCAGACAATCGTCTTCCTTCCGATAGCGCACGTTGCAGCAAGGGTTCTTAAATATAAACTCGGCGTCGTCGCGCGGCGGCGGGTAGGCCGTTCCCGCCCCATCGTTATCGCATGGTAGTAGTGGGCAAACCCCGCCCTCGCATTCCTTGTCTCGCGTAGCAATGGCGGAGAACGGTTGCCTCTTCTCCTTCCACGTCGTCGTCGCGTGGTGGTGGTGCGCCGTTGCGCAGCCCTCACCCGCTTCGTCGTAGCGGTAGGCAAACAATTGCACTGTCGTCGTCGCGTGGCGCACTAGTGTGCCCCGTCGCGGTTGCATCCCCTCGCGCTCGCCGCCGCCGTTATAGCGTGCCGTTGTGTTCCCCGCGCTCACCGTCGTCGTCGCGCGCTATTGTGTCCCCCTCGTCCTCGCCTTTGTCGTCTTAGTAGTAGTGGGCGCGCCGTTTTGCTCCTCCATCCTGATTGTCGGCGTTGTGGAGGTGCGCCCCACCCCCCTTCTCATCGTTGTGGGTGCATCGCTCTCGTCCTAGTCGTCGTCGGCGTTGCGTATTGTTGCGCTCCCTCACCCTCGCCGTTATGGGTGTGCATGCCTCTGTTCCCCTACCTCGCCGTGGTGATGAGTGCACCGTGATGCTCATCGCCCTTGTTGCCGGTTTGGTGCGCCATAGCGTCCCCTCCTGTGGTTGGTGCTTGACAAGTAAGGTAACATTATGTCAGCACAGACTTGGAGTCACTGCCGGCGTCCTGAGCAAACTCATCCTTCCAACTCCACGTCAAGTATGGCAGCCAATAAATTGGCTTTTCTTTCCATGCCGGCTCCAGCGTCCTACGTCGCTGGACTCGGCCGTGGGTAAGTGTAATTAACCTTTACTCAACTGCCTCTCTAACGACATCGCAGTGCCTCTGGTTTCACGACGCGTTCGGATATTGGCCCAGCCAGAGAAGGCCCATCCGCAGAAGCGATAGCGTACGTCCCTCTCGTTCCGTCCGAGGCCCTCTGATTGTGTTTTAAACAGACTCTATGTTACAGGGAGGCCCAAGCGAGACGCGGCGAGGAGCCTGACGTCGACCACGAGCAATTTCAGGACCCAGATAACGAATTCGGTCTCTTTGCGGGCACGACATATGAACAAGACGATGAAGAAGCGGACAGGATATACGATTCAGTCGACCGGAATATGGACTCGCGGAGACGGATGCGCAGGTGTGTGCCTTTTGATTTCCGTTCATGTCCTTTCTGAGTTGCGTTCGATCAGGGAGGCGCGCGAGAACGCAGAGCTAGTCCAGCATCGCGCGGAGCGACCTAAGATTCAGCAACAGTTTGCAGATTTGAAACGAGGTCTTTCTGTCGTCACCGACCAGGAATGGGAGAATATACCAGAAGTAGGTAATCTCACACGGAAGAAGCGAAGAAAGGACGAAAGAACGTTCGTCGTTCCCGATAGCATTATTGTAGGCGACAGAGGCAAGACGGAATACGAGAATTCATTGGACCCGAGACAACAAGAGGTATGACGACTGGGAATTGCATTGGGTAGCGTGTGTGCTAATGCCTCTTGTGTAGTCGGGTGGTCTTGAGACGCCTGCGGGGACAATGACCAATTTTGTGGAAATTGGTCAGGCACGAGACAAAATCCTGTCGCTCAAACTTGACCAAGTGAGTGTCGTCATCTGAGAGATTCGATATAGTTACTCATGACTGTCGTAGATCTCGGGCACGTCTGCCAGCTCTGGGTTGGCTACTTCGGTCGATCCCAAGGGTTATTTGACATCCTTGGACAGTGTCGTCTTAAAGTCGGAAGCTGAGATTGGCGATATTAAACGAGCTCGCATGCTCTTTGATTCACTCGTGAAATCAAACCCCAAGCATGCGCCGGGTTGGATTGCTGCGGCATGTCTAGAGGAGCATGCTGGTAGAATGGTCGCGGCACGTAAGTTGATCAAGGCTGGATGTGAACAGTGTCCAAAGAGCGAAGACGTGTGGCTGGAAGCTGCCAGATTACACGTGCGTACGGATGCTTGATCGATGAGATGGGTGCTAATTTTCCTTGCAGAATCGAGATGATGCCAAGATTATTTTGGCGAACGCAGTTCAACATGTGGGCCAGAGTGTTAAAATTTGGCTTGCCGCTGCCGATCTAGAGCAAGACGTGAAAGCAAAGCGAAGAGTTCTTCGTAAAGGTGTGTTATAAGACGAACCGTTTCCGCAATGCTCGTTCTAAACTTCTGTAGCCCTTGAGAACATCCCAAACTCCGTGCGCTTATGGAAGGAGACCGTCAACCTTGAAACCTCTGCATCTGACGCTCGTATCCTGCTTTCGCGTGCAGTGGAGGTGATTCCACTTTCCGTAGAGTTATGGTTAGCACTCGCTCGCCTTGAAACGCCAGAGCATGCAAAATCGGTCTTGAACAAGGCTCGCAAGTCGGTCCCAACGTCGCACGAAATCTGGATAGCTGCTGGCCGTCTCCTCGAACAAGGAGCGACTGGAGATCCTGACAAGCCTGTGGAAGCTCGGAACAAAGAGCTCGATGTTGTTGACAAGACGATTGAAGCAGGCGTACGAGAATTGCGACGTCATCAAGTACTATTGACGCGGGAGCAATGGTTGAAGGAAGCCGAACGATGTGAAACCGAGGGTTCACCGAGGACGTGTGAAGCGATCATCAAAGCGACAGTCGCTATGGAAATCGAAGAGGAAGACCGATTGGAAACGTGGGTCGCGGATGCGGAGAGCGCAGAAGCAAGAGGGATGGTTGGCACGGCCAGAGCGATCATGGCTTACGCGCTCAAGGTATTCCCTGATAAACGCAACTTATGGCGTAAGGCGGCAGACCTTGAGAAGGCGCACGGAACACGGTATGTCCCAAAATTTCTTGTTACTAGTGTCCTAACTCAACCATGACCTTGCAGCGAATCACTCGACGCCGTGCTAACGCAGGCTGTGCACTATTGCCCGCAAGCCGAAGTTCTCTGGTTGATGTCCGCGAAGGAAAAGTGGTTGGCGGGTGATGTAACTGCTGCGCGCGAAGTCCTCGAGAAGGCGTTCGTTGCCAACCCCGAGAGCGAGCAAATTTGGCTTGCTGCCGTCAAGCTAGAGGCAGAGAACGGCGAGCTCGGTGTTGCGAGGGAGCTCCTTATTCGTGCGCGGACTGTAGCCGATACCGAGCGAGTAAGCGATTATCAATATTTATTGCTGATTCTTTTTTAATGATAACCATTGTTCCATAGATATGGATGAAGTCTGCCGTCTTCGAGCGACAACAAGGTCGGTACGACGTCTCGCTCGAGGCAGTGTCAGGTGCTCTGTCCAAGTTCCCCAAATTTGCCAAATTGTATATGATTCAAGGTCAAATTCATCAACTTCAAAAGAATTTCCCTGTTGCCCGCGCATCATACGCAGCAGGCATGAAGGCATGTCCGAATGAAGTTACCCTCTGGGTTCTTGCTAGCAAGCTTGAAGAATTGGATGGAAGGAGCATCAAAGCGCGCGCCATCCTCGAAAAAGGACGTCTGGTCAATCCGGCCAATGAAGTCCTATGGGCCGAATCCATCGGGGTCGAAGAACGCTCAGGAGGCGCTGCACAAGCCAAAGCGATGCTGTCGCGTGGTCTCCAAGAATGTCCGTCTTCGGGGATCTTATGGTCGATGGCGGTATGGGCCGAGCCGCGTCCGATGCGCAAGTCGCGGTCTGTGGACGCGTTGAAAAAATCCAAGGATAATGCGATCGTGACGTGCACGGTTGCAAGATTGTTTTGGGCTGAACGCAAAGTGGACAAGGCGAGACAGTGGTTCTCGCGTTCGGTGGCGACGGAGCAGGATCGAGATCAAGGGGACCATTGGGCGTGGTGGCTTAAATTCGAACGACAACATGGAACGGTGGTACGTGCTTTTGACGTTCGTCGAATGTGTCTGACACCTGGCTTAGGATCACATTGCGGATGTCATTAAGCAGTGTGTGGCTGCTGAGCCCCATCATGGGCTTGTGTGGCAGTCAGTGGCAAAGGACGATGCGAATGTGAGCAAGAGCACGGCCGAGATATTGGAGATAGTGGCAGAAGCATTGCACTCTTGAGTGCCCGAGGTAATACACGTGTCTCAATATCGCACACTTTTCACGAAATGCCGCCCGTCAGGCTGCATCAACGGGTTTCCAGCAAAGTTCTGTATCTAGACTTTATCCATGTAATTTTTTGTAGTTCGTCGGTTGGCCGTCCTACAAAATCACGCCCTGCTGAATCTTTGCACCTGCAAAACACCACCAATCCATCCTCTACCTCCCGCCAACCACAAAGGCATGTATTTACCGTGACCGAGATGCTGACATGGCAGATATTATATCAGTCTGTCGGCTTCAAGGCGTTTTGTGCTCTAGTGAAGCTATTTGATCAGTGAGTCCCTCAGATGACACAATCCAACATCATTATAATGAGGTGCGAAGGACCGCCAATGATGGCTATTGCAGTCTACCACTGCTGTGTTTGAGCTATGCTCTGGTGTCCTGCGATACCTCGGCCAGGTGCGTTGGTCCTGCCGTGTAGTGACACGCCTGAGTCTGCGGGCAGAATATCGGCCCGTTCTGTAGGTATACATGTAACAAATTATAATGTCCGCCATTGGATCCGCTGATAGACTCCGAAAAGATGCAAGACGAGGATAGCTCGCCTTAGCGTTTGCTCCCAGAACGGGTTCATGGCCCCTACGACGGAACAGGATGTTCGTGGTGGCGTCGAAAAGGTTGAGGCTGCTCTACGCGTTTATGGGGGTTACTCTCGCTGGTTTCTCTTCATCGGGTACGCGCACTTCCTGAGGTATGATCATTGACTCATCGAAAAGTTTGCGCTGTACCTAGCCTCGCCCTCGCATCTTACATCTACTCCCTCGATGCATCGACCACCTCTGCATACCTTACTTTTGCTACGTCCAGTTTTGGAGAGCACAGTCTGTTGAGTTCTATAGCTGTCGTACAATCCCTGATTGGTAGGTTTGCGCCGAGCAACAGGTTGGCACTACTGACAGGCTCTGCGAGGATAGTGGCTGTAGGCAAACCCGCCATAGCCAAAGTCGCTGACGTCGCTTCGCGAGGCAGTGCATATGTTGGCGTCCGTAAGTGCATCCCGACTAAATACCAGTTGTTCCTAACAGCGCCACCAAGTATTATTTTATGTTCTTGGTAGGCACTCTTCCTCGCTATGGCAGGTAACTGATAGAGACTGGCGTTGGGCGCAGGATACATTGCGATAGCTTCTGCGCCGAACGTTGGCACAGTAGCCGGCGGCATCATTCTTTATTCGGTGTACGCCGTTCTTTGTCCCATATTTTCGTCTCATTTGTTTCTCGTTTTAGTGGTTATACGTACGCCAGCTGCTTGCTTCTTTTATTCGAAACCAACGTACCTTGGCAGTGGGCTACAAATTCTCACTCAAATCATCATCGCCGATATAACAACGCTCAAATGGAGGGGACTTGTAGTGTCTCTCGCTTCAGCTCCTTTCTTGGTTAACGGTTTCATCGGTCCCAACATTTCAACCTCCGTCATCGAACACGTAGGTTGGCGACGGGGCTGTAAGCTGATACCCTTGGCGTCAGCAGAGTGTTCACTTGTGTTTCAGATGGAATGTTTGTTATACTGATTCCGGTATCACTTTGTCCCCTCATCATCACCCTTTTGTGGGCCGAGTACAAGACAAAGAGACACGACCCTGCCAAACCTGACGTACCACAAGATGATTCCCAGGATGTAACGAACGAGGGGATTTCCCCCGACGATACCTTGTTCCGACGCTTACGATGGACGGCTGTCCAACTCGACCTTGTTGGCCTTGTACTCCTTGGCGCAGCGGTTTCGTTGATCCTCCTTCCGCTTACTCTAAGTCAGACTATGAGTGATCGGTGGAAGAATGGTATGCTCAACTTTTTTTTCATGCACAAGTTCCCTAATGCACTTCAGCTTCAATAATTTCTATGCTCGTCATAGGGGTTGTATTTCTTTGCGTGTTTGCTTATTGGGATCTTCGTGTTGCAACTTGGCCGGTCATTACTCCACGCCTTTTCAATAAAGAACAAGAATGTAGTAATTGCATCCGTGATTGGGTTTTTAGATTTTGTAGGTTGCTTCCATTGGTTATAAATTCGACCATTCATAAACCAGCCCAGATGATCTTTTATCTTACGTTTACGTATCTGTACTCTTTTGTCCTGGTCGCTAAATCATGGCAAGCGATTGTCTCACTTTGACTCCATTATGGCTCAATGTACAAACTCCATTGCAGGTCGCTGATCGACTCAACGTATTTCATGCAAACGCAAAGTGTCGCTCTCACCTTCTTCGGAATTTTGGCAGGGGTTGCCATGAGGCTGTTGCGTCGCTTCAAAGTGTGTTTATTACCTGCCATCTCCTCCGTAGCTCTCATTTTGTCACACACCCAGTACGTCCTGGTGTTGGGTCTCGTTATACGCCTCGTGTATGTTTGTCAGGGACTCGCTGCGTATTACTTACATCTAGTGTGCAGTGGCGTTGCCATGATGATACGTTCCAGAGGCGCCAACGGGTCTGCTGTCGAACTCGTGTTCACACAGATCCTCCAAGGTTTCTGCGGCGGGCTTGTAGGCGTCTCCGCGCAGATGGGTGCGCAAGCTGCGGTGCCCCATGTCGACGTCGCCATCATCACCGCGCTCATTCTACTTCTCACCGAGATTGGGGGTGCGGTGGGCAATGCGTGTGGTGGGTGACCTTCCTTGGGGCGGGCATTGTTCGCGTTCTAAGTGTGTTCTTCGCGCAAAGCTGGCGCGATATGGTCGAACACGATGCCCGGAAATCTGGAAAAGTACTTGCCGTGGATGACCGACGCGCAACGGGCTGAGCTGTATGGTAGTATCACATCCGTCACGAGCCTGCTGCAAGACAGCCCGGTCCGCCAAGGTGTTATTCAAGGTGGGTAATATGCGTGTGCATCGAGGAAGGACGGTTCGATGATGTTCCGCAGCGTACGAGGTGACGATGAAGGTGATGATTCTATGCGCTGTTGGATTGAGTGCCTTCCTCGTTGTCGTTTCACTTGGCATCCCAGACATGCAACTCGGGGACGAACAGAACGCGGTTTATTCTTTGGATCTCACTGGACGTTCGGTAACAGTGGAAGGAGGCAGAGTTGCTAGTGAGTAAATACCGAGGATTATGGGCCGATAACAGTCCTACATATATTCGTGCCGGGATTGGAGAGCTCGAGCTTCTTAACATCAGTTTTATACTCGATAATGCTCCACCAGGGTGGCGTTTCATGTCTCAAAAATCACTGTTTGACATGATTTCTACTCAAAAGGAACTCCAAAATCGACTGAATAATGTCGGATGGGATACCCATCACTTAGCGGTTTCCAATCGCCTGGATATAGTTCGGGGGAACCTCGCTAACTGCAATGGAGCTGTGATCAAGGGTCATAACATCTTGACTACGTCGAGAGCCTGCAAGTTTCAGAGGTTCAGTAGTGAGCGATAGACCTCTGGGGGCCTGCAGGGAACGTATTCAACATATAATGTGTAATTTACTTGATGACATCGACGTACCTCGTCCACAGGGGAGTGTGCTGGCGAACCCGTAGACTCGATGATACCTTGGGAGTTCCGAGAGCTGGTAGATGCTTGGACAGCCCCGCCAAGCTGTGAGGTACGGTTTGGAGGTCGTTCCTGAGTCCTCCCAGTGGAAGTCTGAGCAAAGTTATTGTTCCACAACAAGGTCGCATCGTTCCTCATCTCTAGGGAAGACGAAAAGCCAGTCGGAGGGGCTGTCGATGACTCAGGGGGGCCACGTTGATGAAGAGCATAAACTCGATAAAGATCTTGATGAGTAGCCAGAACACCTTTCCAGCGCCGATAAAAGAGGGTTGCAAGGCCTGCACATAAGACCGCGGCCACTGCGGCTATAACTATGCCAGCAATCGCCCCTGAACTGAGTGTGCTGATAAGAGTCAGTTGTCATCATTTCCAACGCAGTCTTATTAAACAAAGGCGTACCTCGCGTTATTTAGAGATGAAATAGAGCTGGCGGTAGTACTGTGAAACACAACTTTGTTAGCATTGAGTGATGTGTATGATTCGTTGAAAAGTACTTGATAGTCCACAACTGTGCATAGTCGACGGCAAGAGATTGCCCGTTGGATGCGGGGAGGTTTGTAAGAACAATCTCATGCAATCCGGAACCAAGATTATCGGCATGATATATCATCACTCCGTAATTGGTAGGGTAAACGTTTGTTGCGTTGTATTTCACTGTCGGGCCGCTATCCAGTTGAACTGAGTATGGCCCATTGGAAGGCCCGGAAGTTCCAAAGAGGGACACAGCTTCGCCTGATGGGCCCGTCAGAAATGTAAACGCTAAGCTTAAAGCGGAGCATGCCCTGAACAGTATGTGAGTAAAAATGACAGACCTGAAGAGGAAAGGAACCCCACTGTGAATGTGAATGTTACGCTTGCATTGTATGTCTGGGTGATACTAAGACATTTAAGATATGAGTTCACTGAAACGGATCGGTTCCTATCGCTTACTGGCCAGAACCATTGTTAAATAGGTAGAGATTGGAGCTGTTATCGCTAGTGCTCGTGGCCCAGGCTGGTTCTTGGTACTGGAAGCGGGGGTCCGAGTCTTGAATTGTATCGATGGCAAGTTGATCGTCTGTATCGCCAACTTCTGATTGCCACACGATCTACTTGTGACATTCAGCAGCCGATATTGCGAGGAAGCGTTGACTGACCATGTCAATGTCCACGTAAAGACCCCCGGTAGCGGTGTTTGTCAACGTCACTGTATGCGTTCCCTGGTTGAGCGATGAGTTGAAAAGGGATTGCTGAAATAAGTTGTTTCCGGCGCCGTCAAAACCTGAATAAGTTTGGCTATCGACTTGGACGGCGTAACTCCCGTGGTTTGACCGCTTGGCGCCATAGAGCCAGACGGCAGTCCCATTGAAGTTGAACGTCACTGAGCCATCTGTGACAGTGTTTGTCATGAATGTGCCAAGATAATAGCTGTGAATACAATGAGGGAGAGTGTTCTGGTAAAAGATCAATGTTAAGCCATACTCCGAGGCTAGCTGGTCAACAGAGAAACCAGGTATCCAGGTATTGTCATATGCGATCAGAGGGGACCTGTCATCGATTACTGTGGTGACCAAGGGCATACCGGGAACGAAGAAAGAGGAAGCCGGCAGTGAGCAATGCAAAGTGCTACCATCACGGGTTTGTATAACACCCCGGGCAAGATCAGTTTGTCGCTTAGATAAGAACAACAAACATGGAAGACCCTGAGACAAATGCAATAACCGGCTTCTTTATTACGAGATCTGCGCCAAAACCAGTTATGATGTTCGTAGTGTATGCACATTCGCAATCATTCATCTCAGCGCTATCATCAGATGCACCCGATTTGCTGACACGCAACACACGGGATGTCACGAAGGTGGGGAACTACTCGAACTTCGGGCGAAGTAAGGGTGTTGTAACGCAGAAAGGCAAACCTAATGTTTTGAGACGAGGACATATCAATACCGCAATGCATGCCTTTGCCCACGGTCTCTCGTCTGTTTTACTAAGGGTTCGTTCGTGATCGCTTGTCTTGTCACTATGACATGCCACAGAATTTCCGACTGGCCCCTGCCTCGCCACAGTCTGGACCTACTATGCCGATCTAGAGCGAATTGTGATTTCCCTTGCTTCCCTGTGTTCTAGGGTACGTGACAATTAGTTTGATCTGTTCCTTTGACATCGTCGTCCTTGTCTGAAAGTTAGAGTATCGATACCGCACTTGGTAAATGGAAACGACGCTGATATAGATGGCTCACATCGTATAATGAGAGAAGCGTGGCTGAGATAACCATTTCAATACAGCTATCGAGTATGTTCGATTACTTCGAGACGATTGCCCGCGCTTACACTCAACATTCACAGGGCATTGGATTTCTTATACCTCGATTACAAGGTGCTGCAACCCCTGCAAGCGTTAATTCTGACAGCGATCCTTTCGAAATATCCAAGGATGTTTGCACTCTTGCTACGAGGTGAGTCAACACACATTCTAGCCCCAAATTGCTAACCCGCTCTAGTCGAATGCGCAGTTAGCTCTGTTTTCCGCTTGGCACGTGCCGCGATGGATCCCATGTTCCTAACGCTTTCATCCTCTCGTAACTGTTACTGCGTTTCCGGTTCGCGGCGCATACGTTCCTCAACAGTGTTCACATATATACGATACAGCCATCCAAGGTAACTTTGACACCTTTCTGCAGCGCATCGCGGCCTGTCGGGAGACAAGTGATGCGCTCTGCGGGTTCAGGGATATCTTTTTCCCCGCAGAGTACCACTCGTCTGTTCTGGACGACATCATAGTGATTGTCTCCTCTGATCGCCTCAAAGGACCGCTGGAGATCTGCTACGAGGGGCGTTGGAAGTGATTCTTGAGTTCTGCGTCTTTGTGGGCGGTTTGAAGGATATGGCAAAGCATTGAGCTGCGCCTGTGTAGCAGTGTGATTAACAAAACGGACAAATGGACCAGTACAATACAAAGTAGATTGTCAGACACGGAGAAAATCCACAAAAAAGAGGATTCCAAAAAAAAGAGCACGAAAGAAATCGGATATACGTTCATCATACGTAAAAAATTTAGCACTGGAAAGCCTCGCCTAGGAGATCCGGCTCCCGTATAGAGGGTAGAATAGTCATATCTTTCGTAGTCCGCCTGCTCTCCCTGACCCATATTGCACGCACCTCTTCCTCCCGTGGATCTGTGCTGGTGGATGTGTCATCTACGCCCAAGCCCCGTAGTACTTCTTCGGCACGAAGAGATTCAGCCAACTTAATCTCTTGGCATATAGCAACCCCCTTGCTCGGCGAGCCAAATGATGCCGTTCGGCTGACACCACGGCGACCGGACTTTGAGGGAGATGGAGCAGAGCAAGGAGCGGTAGAGGTTAGAATACCAGACGTTTCCAATATACCGATGAGGTCAGAGAACTCGCTGCGAGAAACTGGGGTAAAAATGCCGTTTTCGGAGCGTTCTAGGATTGTGGCGTAATATGTGTATAGCTGGGGAAGCTCAAGGACACGGAGTCTGTTTCGTTTGGTGGGGGTCTTGAGCGGAGCATTCGAGATGGAGGATAATGGAAGCGTAGCGTCCTTTCTCTTTGAAGCTAGGATGACGGCAAGGAGCACCAATCGAGATTGCAAGCCAAGATTGCGAACCTTGACGGCCGTCTCACTGTTGCAGAATTGGGTAGTCGCGTTTATAGTTGAAGTATTGGAACGGGTGTTAGTGGAAGGGAGGTACGCTTTGAGGGCTGCCAAGATATGATTTGGTGTGACGGCAGGGATAGGTGTTATCATGGGGTTCTCGACGACTGGAGCGGAAGATGTAATGGCGAGATCGATTGCACCGCGAAGAACCTCAAAGAGCGTCCTCACATCACCGGTCTGGGAAGCAATTTTTTTGCAAAGCAAGGTTAAGGGGCCGGTGGGTAAGAATTTGTTGAGTTGCTCGGATGTGCCGGGGTCAGACAAGGATGACAGACGCGCCCGTAGAACTTCAAGCAGTTGGGGGGCAGTGTACGCACCGAAATGGAGCGTTAAGACGTTAGCTGCGTCGTCATTGGACAGAGTCGACGCGGAAGGAAGGGTGTGGGTATTTGCTATGCCAATAATACGAACGGAAGGGGAGTGCTTGCGAGCGAACAAGAAGATAGCAGAGAGTGCTTGCGGCGACCTTGCGATGTGATCGAGCTCATCGAGGATAAGGAGACTGTGGGAGGTATGTCAAAACAAGAGGAACAGGACCAAGCAAAGTTATACCATCTTCGTTGCTGCGAAACAAGCATCTTATCTAGCAGACGTTTCCCTTTCGCCTTAACGCTTTTAGTCCTCTTTACTAGCGTAGAAGGCCCGATGTTTTCGCAGAGACAGTCCCAGAGATTCTCGACGTTGCTCAAGGCCATGCAATTGATCGTTATTACGTGGAAATCATGGCAGCACTCGAGCCCAGCCAAGACGGAATTGACGAGAGCCGTCTTTCCAGTTCCTGGCGTTCCGGAGATGAAGAGAGACGACTTCAACGGTCCGTCGGTACAGGTGTCTTGACGCGCAGACACGATGAAATTTGTGATCACGTCGCGTTCCGCGGACCTTCCAGCAATTGTGAATGTGCCATTGCACGTTGACCTGAGCAGAGCACGAACGCGAGCGTGTATGGGGACGAGGACGGTGGGGGGCGAGGAAGAGGACATGAGCAAGTAGCAAGTGCTAACAACGCGTCAACAAAGCGCGTCTTGGATCGGAATTATTCCCACGCCGGCTATACATATACCACAGTGTCCTCAAAAATATTTACATAGCCGTGATGCATCACGGCAGCACCGCTCCGCCTCTTCCTCCATCACCCTGTCGTCAGTATGCCCTTGGTCACGACAGTGATCGATGACAAGTCCCCCCTGATCGTATATGATAATTCATGGCTACCTGGCAGCTCCTGGGACGACCAGTTAGCTTCAGAGTATGTTCTGAGTTCATGTGCCTGAACGTGGTCCCTTATTTTCTTAACAGCTATTATCTCTGTACGTTCACGACAAACAATGTCACGGACGGATCGGTAACCTTCAATTTCAACGGGACTGCCATCTGGCTTTATGGCGCTAATCGCCCAAACCACGGGAGCTACTCCGTCCAAGTTGACAGCCAAACCTATTCAGGTTTTAATGGCGCCGGAAACAACTTATTCCAACAATCTCTTTTCAATTCATCATCGCTCAACCAGCAAATGCATACGGTAAAGTTGACAAACACTGCTACCGGAAATCTTTACGTAGACATCGACATGGTCAGCCAACGCTTCCTCGCAACATTGATTGCTAAATGTCACGAATAGATTGTGTGGCAATCAGAGGTTGGCAATACAGACGACCAACTGACCATCGAGACAGTTCAAGACTCGGACCCTCGCTTCCTATACCAGGAACCAGCTTGGGCCACGAGTACCAGCAACAGCAACTTCAATCTCTACCTATTCAACAATGGTTCTGGCCAGTAAGCCACAGCAACTAGGCTGTTTCAGTGAACTCACGCCTGGCATGCCTTAGTATCACCCAGACATACAATTCGAGTGTAACCTTCACATTCACGGTGGGGCTCTTCCTTCCTTTGAATCCGTCATCGTTACTCACGTATTGTACAGGGCATGCTCGCTTTTTATCTTACCGTTTTAAAATTCTGACGCGCTTATCAGGCGAGGCAGTGTCCCTCTTTGGAACCTCCGGGCCTTCCAATGGACCGTACTCAGTTCAATTGGATGGCGGCCAAACGGTGGAGTATAATGCAACAAATGCTTACCCTACCAATTACGGGGTGATGATATATCATGCCGATAATCTTGGTTCCGGATTACATGAGATTGTTCTTACAAACCTCCCTGCATCGAGCGGGCAGTCTCTTGCCATCGATTATGCACAGTTGTGGACTACGGCCAAGTACTTTTCAACTTACGCACATCCCTAAGCGCTAACCAAGACATGTGTTTCACAGTACTACTAGTACTGCCACTCCATCTCCAGACAACGCCACTAGGTATGCCTTCGCTCGCAAACACCTCACTGTCTCATCACCCACACGACAACAGTACCTCCCAAAAGTAGGCGATCAACAAGACAGCGAGGAAATGGCAACTGACTCTCATTAGCAAACTCACTTCAGGAGCAATTGCTGGGATAGCTATTGCAGCAGTAGCCGCAGTCTTGTGTGCAGGCCTTGCAATCTTCTTTTATCGGCGTTGGAAAGATGCTCTGGCTACTCATCAGGATCTATACCGAGTGTACGCTCTTCAGCAACGTGGGCCCCCCGGCTCACTGACGGTGCCTCCAACTGGCTTCTCGTCCTCCCTAGAGACAAGGAGCAACGCGAGCTTGTTGCGGAACGATAACTCGGTCCAGGTTTCCATTGGGAGGACTCAGCAACTGGCCGAAAACAGTACGTCACAGTCTGACGGGGCTGTCCAAATATCTGCTGGCTCCCGGGACTCTCGAAGCGTCATTGGGTCTATGAGTTCGCCAGCGCAGTCCCCCATGGAGGAGGTTCGTTGAGATGGTCAGCTCAGTCGCGCGTTGGATATTGAATACTCTTGCAGAATTTTGGACGGAGGCCCCTCCCTGACGCTCCCGGAGGGGGCCTATCATTCGCTACCGAATTTCCAAAACTTGCAGGATCCCGGCGTAGTCAGAACGTTGTGACCTCTGATCACAGCTCCATTGCAGTTAGTGAGGCACCGCCGAATTATATTCAGGCGATTGCAAACCAATGAGCGACGGGTTTCTACCTTTTTTACATTACCCTCCAATACCCCACGTATGACACCACAAGCACTGATACTTGTTGCTGCTTCGTTTATATGCCATCTTTATCATGTATCTATTTTTTCACACCTACTCTGACGAACGACCACACCAGGATTCCTGGGAAACCTCATATGGCCTTTCTTCCACTGCAGACACTCGTCGCAAATGCTGGACGATTGGTCCCACTCACTCCTGCAAACGGATCCCATGAGGATCTATCGCGCTAAGAGAGATGCGGCGCATCGACCTGTCACATCCAAGTACAACATCCTTGGATTCATATCTTCAGGAACGTATGGCAGGGTTTACAAGGCACAAAGCATCGAGTCCGAGAGCGTTATGTTTGCAATCAAGAAATTCAAGCCAGATAAAGAAGGGGACGTTGTGACTTATACTGGGATCAGTCAAAGTGCGATTCGAGAGATTGCAGTGAGTTCTGTTCATAACAATCGCGTACCACATCAG
Organism: Tubosaeta aff. heterosetosa; assembly: GCA_038094375.1. Taxonomy (NCBI): domain Eukaryota; kingdom Fungi; phylum Basidiomycota; class Agaricomycetes; order Boletales; family Boletaceae; genus Tubosaeta; species Tubosaeta aff. heterosetosa. The sequence continues at coordinate 61,290 of JBBPUC010000028.1, forward strand.
CAACATGGACAGCTCAACAGGGAAATATCCCATGAAAATGTTGTCGCCCTCAAGGAGGTCATCCTGGAAGACAAATCAATCTATATGGTATTCGATTACGCTGAGCATGATTTTCTGGTACGTTCTACACATGGAACACCATTGGGCGGCACACTGAACGATGGCCTGTTCTATCCACAGCAAGTCATCCACCACTACTCACAAACTCTCCGCATCCAAATCCAGTCTCAGGTTCTCAAATCTTTGGTTTATCAACTCTTGAACGGCCTTGTCTACCTACATTCCACGCATATTCTGCACAGGGACCTCAAGCCTGCCAATATACTCATCACTGCATCTGGGATCGTCAAGATTGGGGATCTTGGTCTTGCTCGCCTGGTACACAAGCCACTGCAACCCCTTTTTGCCGGTGACAAGGTTGTTGTCACGATATGGTACCGTGCTCCCGAGCTACTCATGGGTGCAAAGCATTATAACAAAGCTATTGATTGCTGGGCGGTCGGCTGCGTTTTCGCAGAACTTGCCAGCTTACGACCAATATTCAAGGGTGAAGAGGCGAAACTAGACTCAAAGAAGAATGTCCCTTTTCAGAGGGATCAGCTTCTTAAAATATTCGAAGTCCTTGGCACACCAAACGGTAGAGAGATATCTTTTATCCGAGGAGTCTTGTCTTTGATCGGTTGTTACTCACAGAGAAGGAATGGCCTGGTCTTGGTGATATGCCCGAATACCAGAATATGAAGCGACTTGATCTGTATGTGAGCGAACGAGTGAATGGGTTACCTTGATCACCCCTCCCTAGATATCAGAACCATCTTTTAGAATGGTGCCAGTCACGCATTCGATCGCACCAAGGGCATGATTTACTCCGTCAACTTTTCGCGTACGATCCCGACAAACGGTTGACTGCAAAAGAGGCATTAGGTCATAGATGGTTCCAGGAGGAACCTCGGCCCACGTGGAAGTTAGGCCCGTTTCTTCTTCTAATCGATCTGTGCTTACACCTCCATCTGTTCGCTCAAGTGTTTTTCAATTTGTGCCGGCCCACCAAATTCCACCTCAACGACGGATCACTCAGGACGAGGCACCGTCGATGATGGGTGTTCCTGCCCCCACTCAACCCCATACGCAAACGCAAGCTGGGCACGGACACGGACAAGGACAGCACCTATCACAGCAATCCAAGCCGGGTAGCACGACGAGTTTTGCGAGCGTTAGTGCAGGGTATACCACGATTCAAGGCGGGTCTTCCAGGAAGAAGGCGAGACTCGGATGAGCCGTGATACCTTTCGTATTTATTCTGATCTGTGGTTAACTTGTGCTTCAACAACGCATGCACTTGGCACTGAGATCTAAGTAAGTAGGGCGTAAGAATACCTAAGTAGATTGATGACATAGCCTTGCGTGTAATTTTGCTTACGACCCTTTTCCTGTGCTTGTTGCGTGATCCGAACATCCTCACTGAGTGACTGTCGCAAGGCCCGTTCAGTCCAAACTGCGATGGCAGCAGCCAACTCGCAGAAAAATGGGTTCTGGTCACCCGAACTCCTCTGTTATTTCGTGGCCGGAGGTATCGCAGGCGCTACATCCCGGACCGTCGTGAGTCCCCTGGAAAGGCTCAAAATTATACAGTGAGTGGTGATTCACATTGGGAACTTCTTGACAATGAACCAAAATTCTAGACAAGTACAGCCCCGTGGTTCAGATGGCCAGTACAAGGGGGTTTGGCGCAGTCTTGTAAGGATGTGGGAGGAAGAAGGTTTTGCAGGCTTCATGCGAGGAAATGGGATCAACTGCCTGCGGATAGTGCCTTACAGTGCCGTGCAATTCACGACTTACGAGCAGTTAAAAAAGGCTCGTGGTGAAGGATCCTAGGCCCTTATCGTTCCACAACTAAAACCGCAGACAGCTTTTCACTCGCCACGGGACCAAGGAACTTGATACCCCAACGCGGTTAATGAGTGGCGCATTGGCTGGCATTACCTCAGTCTGTGCGAGATGCTCTGGCGCTCATTTACTCTGACATTCAGACGATAAGGTTTCAGGCTCTACATACCCTTTGGATCTTGTTCGTTCCCGTTTATCTATCGCCACCGCCAGTATATCTGTCCAGGATCAGTCACCGCCGCCAAAGTCAGCCCGCTCTGCCTTGTCCTCTACCTCTGATGCATCAGGCTCCACTCCCCGGACACGCTACACCAAGGCTGATTTGTCAGTACTTGGCATGACTCGCAAGGTCATGCGCGAGGAAGGTGGTGTCCGTGGCTTATACCGTGGTGTTATTGCGACGGCAGTAGGGGTCGCTCCATACGTTGGCCTCAATTTCGCAGCCTATGAGGCTCTGCGTGGTGTCATCACACCACCGGGCCAGACTAGCATTACGAGAAAACTGCTCTGCGGTGCTCTAGCTGGTACGTGAGTTTATTTGCATCCAGTTTCCATTTATACACAACATGCATTTTCTTCAGGATCTGTTTCCCAAACGCTGACATTTCCCTTCGACGTCCTGAGAAGGAAAATGCAGGTTGTGGGCATGCCGAGTGGAGGAATGGGATATCGCTACAATGGAGCATTGGATGCATTGTTGTCGATTATCCGGACTGAAGGCGTGCGCGGGCTATACCGTGGCATCTGGCCCAATTTACGTGAGTCTATCACGAGGCTTGACACATACATTACACATTGTTAACGGCCGGATCACAGTGAAAGTTGCGCCAAGTATAGCAACGTCCTTCTTCACCTATGAACTGGTGAAGGATTTTCTTATTGGACCGTCATGAGTAGAGTCTCCATTCCTAGGAAGATGTATAAAGCTCGGAATAATAAATAAATAAATAATAAATAAGTTATTTGGTAAGGTTTGACGTGAAGCTTGTTCTCTCTCTCCAAGCTGTCCCACACGACGGCTCCAGCTCTGCCTCGTGTTCGTTCATTCATTCTCATTTGTACTAGTTGCGCTGGTGGGCTTTCGCAGGCGCGCTTGATGGTCTTGACTGATCATCAAGTATTGCCCTGACGTCCACTGCAGTTTTCTCTCAGGATCTGTATGGTGAGCTTCTTGCCGTTCATCTCCAGTTAGTGACCGGTCCTTCACATTTGTAGCCTTGTTGTCACTACACCGCATTCACTTGCTTTGTGCCTTCTTTTGTTGGGATCCATACTGACGGCTTTAATACTCCTTTCCACTGTAGCACCGTAATCATCTCATTTAGGTGATCCTCGACTTCATATCTTGCTTGGCCCGATCTGCTCAGCGGCCCTCCACGCCAGAGGACCCCCGGTGCACTCAGGAATATCTCATGGTCCAGAACAAGCAATCATTATCCACGTTTCCAGCCTCGCCCTCGTCCTCATTTTCGTCGTCAGTTGCTTCGACCATGGTGCCACCTGCAACACCCCCATCTCATTCAGGCATTCCAAGCGCCGATCAACTCCCTTCACCCCCTTCCACCACGTTCAAGAATATCTTTGGTATACCTGCTTCTGGTCATCGTCCTCATTCTTCCTCTTCCACGCTCTCAATGGGTCAGGTTGTCAGCCGGCCCCAGCTCACTACCTCATTCTCGCCGTCATCAGCTCCCTCTTCACTTGGTGTTTCAGCTTCAAATGCCGGAAATCGGTTCAAACGCGCATTTGGCGGGCGTCGGAAAAAATCAGACACCGTAACGCCATCGTCTGCAAGACTTGATAATGGGAAGGAGTCGCAAGTCGACGAATTCTTGCATGGACCAACAGGTGCTGCATCGCGTCAGTTGGGGGCAAAGCAGATTACCCTCCAGCTCGCCCAACAAGTTTTCAATAAAAAGTCCGCACCCGCCTCCCCTGCGCTGAGTGGTCTCAGTTTGCCACCTCCGCCTCCGCCCCCCAAGCATGCACAACAACCTATTGCCCCATCATCCCATCTCCCACCCATAAACACCAACATCGATAAACGTGTCTCCGTCATGACAACATCCAGTCCTATTGCACCTGCACTTGATTACATGAGGAAAAGTGATGAACATACGGAGCATGTCGGATTGAAGGAAAACGAGAGGAGGGATCTCGAGCGGTCGGAAATCAAGGATGTCCGCAGGAAAAGCGACTCCACCTTGAGCTTCCATACCATCCGCCCTACTTTAGGCACCAGGACACCCCGACCCGTTTCGCTTGCATCGCTACAATCCACAAACACCATCGTACCCATAAATAAGCGTCTAAGTGCGCTTATCACAGATGCCGAGTATGTCATGCCCGAGGAAGAGAACGAGACAAGAAGTGACGACAGAGGGCGGGCGTTTAGTCGCGCTTCTCCCGCTTCGTCGGGGCGACTAAGAGATAGGCGCTCCCATTCCGTCACCCTTGGCCCTCCTCTTGCGATGATGGTTTCCAGCCCTACTGCTGCGAATGCGGCGATGAGTATGGAAACGATAACGGTGACCCTTCCTAGATCGACTTCTGAGGGACGCGAACGGGAACGCCTTGCTACTCGGGAGATAGCCACGGCGACATCTTCGTCACTGCCTACACATACGACTGGGGATACAGTGCGACATCCCAACGCCGTCTCCTTCTTAAATCCAGCCCCCAATCTCGCCGCCTCACGGATAGAACGAACACTGCCAGACCTTCCCGATACCCCGCAACGAACGGCGACACCACCGGCTCATTCTCCACACCCTTCATTTCGTCAAACGGCCATTAGCATGACGTCAGGCTTTGCCCCGGCAGCAGGACTCGCGCGACGCGCTGTGGAAAGAATGGGCCGTGTCTGGGGCTCGAAAAGTTCATTCCCAAGCCCTCTTTCGTCCCCCCTTAATGACACGTCTAATGGTCGTATGCGACCTCTCACGCGTGCAAGTTCAAGTCAGCCAGAGCTGCCACACCACGCACAGGGCAGGAAGATTCGCCACAATCAACAGACGCCATCTGTCAGTTCCACTGGTTCGTCTCTGTCCGACCATGAGGGACCATGGCTTGGCAATTGCCTCCGAGGACCTGTTCGCGTATCAGCCTCGGGAGTGATTGGTGGTAGTTTGGTCTTTGGAAGGGATCTTAAAAGTTGTGTTGAAGAGACGGCGATGGACTCGAATCTGAACACCGTCCGCACGCAGAAAGGGGCGCACAACGACGGGTCTAACACTACTCAATGGAGTCAACCTTCAGCACCATTGGAGAGTCGCCATATTCCTGCATTGGTGGTAAGGTGTGTGCAACACATCTTTTCATGGGGTGTCCAGGAACAAGGGCTTTTTCGGCAAGTGTAGTGAACACATGTTTCTATATTACGACACTCATTGTTCGCTTTGTAGTGTCAATGGCCGTTCATCCCATGTGGCTAAGCTACGCGCAGAGTTTGACACTGGTAGGCGTTGGAGATTCCCAGCCTGAGTTAAAGATTGATCTTTAACACAGGGGCTGATTTTGACATTGTACAATCTAACCCTGGTGACTTGGACCCTCACGCAGTCGCTTCCGTATTTAAGGCGTATTTGCGAGAATGCGAGTGACTTAGTTTCCTTGGATGTCGCATGTGGCTCACACTTCCACCAGTGCCCGAGCCCATATTGACGAACAAATTGATGCCCTACTTTGACGCCGCCCTGGCCTCGGAACGGTCAACCAATAACGTTCAAGATCCTCCGTCAGAAAATCTCCATCGACTTCGAAAACCCCCGTCACTCTCTACAATTGGTATGCCACTAAACTTTGCCGACGCTCATCCGCCATCCGAATCGCTACGTGCAGCTTTCTCGTCCCTCATTTCCCGTTTGCCACAAGAGAACCGAGACTTACTCTTGACGGTGACGGAGGTAATCAATCACACTGCTAGCACAAGCTCGGAGACGAAGATGCCCCTCAGTAATTTGTTGCTTGTGTTGCGTCCCAGTCTGAAGATGAATCCATCGCTACTACAAGCACTATGTGAAAGCCAAGGTATCTGGAGCGGTGTTCATCCATGCAAAGAAACCCCAGATCTGGAGGTGATTGCAGGTGAAACCAGCCAACCTTCTGTCGGCTTTCCGAAAACGGGTGTCCCAGAGACCAGAGATCGTGTCGAGATAGCTCCACCCCCGCGTTCGCCAAGTGATAACAAACGGTTTGTTCGTCCTCTTCCTAACCTTCCACCACCCGACGATTCAACATCTTCGTCGCCTTCCGAGCCTCCAGGACCACCCGCTAAAGACCATAACGGAGTTTCCCGCGTTACACTTGATGCTGAAACATCATCGTCATCGTTCTCTGCGACGGATGATAGTTCGTCAATATCCCACTTATCGCAGGGTGGTCGCCCAGTTACCCCTACGTCTTTAAATTTCAAGTTAATCAATCCATACTCTCCACCTTCTCTATCGTGTTCGACAGATTCCTTGTCCGTTACCTCATCCTCTGGGTCGCCCATGCACATGGTCAAATCTCTGGGTCTCGCTGATGAGTGCAGCGAACAACACTCTTCGGACTCTCCCTATTTACCTCACGTTGCCGAATCTATACCCCTGCCTATTCCTCGTTTACGGCCTGGTCAAACTACCTCGGAGCCTCGGTTTCAATTCCCCGGACCACGGGACACTGTCACCAGAAATCCACTCGCACATCGTAAATCTACACCTTCTGTTTCCTTGTCTTCTTCCATCTCGGCAGAGGCCCGGTCTGCTTCCATGGCCTCTCGCGCTAGACGACTGAAGAAGCCTTCATTACACCTATTGTTCTCCAAACACACTCCATCTCCTGTTTCACCATCCTCGTCACAGTCGCTGGGGGTTGCAGGCCCCTTTGTGACACTGCAGGATGGTGCCTTACGATCGTCTTCTGCGTCGGACTCGTCTCCAGAGTCCATGGTTACAGCTCCGCAGTCATCCCGGTTTAGCTACCCGCCAGTATTGAACACGGCGATCGACGAGTCTTCAATCTCGCTCGCGTTGGGCATTGAAGATGACAGAGATGGCCGTACTACGTCTGTCAGACATGCTACCGAGAATGACACGACAGATTCGCAAGGACAAGGGCCCCGTACAGTTCTCGGCCGCAATCTACCCAGGGAAGTCGGGAAGGATGGTCACATCCGCCACTTGGACATTAGTCTCCCGGAAGACGAGACATTTGGGGATTATAACTGGACGCAAAGCGTGTTGATGGCGGCTGGGGGGCCAACATGGTGACTTAGGACCTGATGCAATACTTTGTTTCCTTCTGAGGACTTTGGATCTGCAGGGCGGGTCTCTACATACATAATGCTCGTAAATTTTCGTAGCTTTAATGAGTTTCATTTCGACTTTACCAGCCTACCACCGTTCAAATGCATACCCCATTTCTTCTGACATCTTCCATTGTCTGACCAATCTCCATTCAGATTTGGATAAGGTCCAGCTCAGATAAGGCCAACAGCACACTTTCTGCTCTCATGTCTTCTGGCTCGGTCAAGGCGATACAGGACAAGCTCTTTAGAGGCGGCGACGATTCCAGCGGCCCAGGATCACCCGCGGGCGACTCAGAACCTCGCGACCACCGCCTCACTATCCAGATACCCAAACCAGCATTAAAATCAGAGCCCGCTCCAAAACTCTCCAAGGCGAGTCCACGCGCCCCCAACGGATCGGACGGCAATGCCACCCAAAAGAGCTATCGCCAGCGTTTGAATGACAAGCTGGGGCTTAGCTACCAAGGTGCAGAGAGGTACCGGCTTCAGCAGGACGAAGCCCGGGTTCGCCATTGGAAACGGTGGGGCCCATACCTCAGCGATCGGCAATGGGTGAGCGCCCAACCGGGTTTTTCATACTGATACTCATAGCAGTCGTTCCAGGCAACAGTCCGAGAGGACTATTCGGAAAACGGTGACGCTTGGAGCCATTTCCCGCACGAACACGCGCGATCGCGGGCTTATCGATGGGGAGAAGACGGCATCGGAGGTATCTCGGATAATCACCAACGGCTCTGTTTTTCGCTTTCATTGTGGAACGGCAAGGACTGTATATTGAAAGAACGTCTCTTCGGTGTCACAGGTCATCAGGGAAATCATGGGGAAGACGTCAAGGAACTCTACTATTACCTCGACTCGACGCCTTCTCACTCCTACATGAAGTTTTTATACAAGTACCCGCAACGCCCATATCCATACGAGGAGCTTGTGACGGAGAACGTCCACCGGGATAGATTTGTGGCAGAGTACGAAATCTTGGACTCGGAAGTCTTTGGAGGCGACAGGTACTGGGACGTCTTTATGGAGGTGCGTGTATTTGCACTAGCGGCCGCTTGTCCGAACAACCAGTCGTAGTACGCCAAGGACGAAGATGATCCGAATAGCCTCTATGTACGGATCACTGGCTACAACCGTGGTCCAGAACCTGCGACGCTTCATATCGTGCCCCAGTTGTGGTTCCGCAACACCTGGTCTTGGCCCGCTGCCAAGCCCCCGATGCCGTCTCTCGCTGGCTCCGTTACGGAGAATGACATCCAATATATCCGGATCAGACACCCAACCATGGAGAAAAACTATATGTACTGCTTAGCCTCGCCCCCGCCCGTCGACGCGGAGGGTGCATTCGTCACGGACGAGGACGTCGCGATCCAGCCTGAACTCATTTTTACGGAAAATGACACCAACTTTCGCCGCCTTTACGGAGGGAACAATGTGTCCCCATATGTCAAGGATGCTTTTCACGACCATATCATTCCTTGGCACCGACCCGTCTCCCAGTCGATTTCCGCCGAAGGGCATCAATCTCTCCCGTCATCGACTTCGCAACAATCACCATTTGTGAACCCGGAGAAACGAGGAACGAAGTCTGCGGCGCATTATACCTTTCAAAATGTGCCAGGCAATGGTGGATGTGCGGTCGTACGCATACGGCTGACCCCGCAATCTGCGTCCAAGCTCACCAACTTGGAAGATGAAGGCGCTTTTGATGCAGTGATAGAAGAACGACGCGAGGAGGCAGATGAATTCTACAATTCGCTTGTATTCGGACCAATGAGCGACGATCTCAAGCAAATAATGAGGCAGGCTCTAGGGGGCATGTTGTGGACGAAACAATACTACCACTTCATACAAAAGGAGTGGATTGACGGCGACCCTGCGCAACCTCCGCCACCCCCGGGACGTAAGCACATTCGCAATAAAGTAGGTCTTCGAAATTGATTACGGGGTCTGCGTCTAACTGCTCGTTAGGACTGGCGTCACATGCACATCGATGATATCCTTTCTATGCCTGACAAGTGCGTACATTTTGTGTACCTTACAGCCCCGATAACCTATTTGCACAGATGGGAATATCCGTTCTTTGCTGCTTGGGATACCGCCTTCCACTGCATACCTCTCGCCGTCGTTGATCCCGCTTTCTCCAAAAAGCAACTAGATTTGTTGACGAGGGAATGGTACATGAAGCCGGATGGGCAGATTCCTGCTTACGAGTGGAATTTCTCGGATGTGAATCCACCCGTGCACGCTTGGTGATATGATTCCCGCTAAATTTTCTCAGACCATCGACTCATATGACTGTCAGGGCGACATTTAGGGTCTTCAAGATAGAACGTAAGCTCACCGGACGGGAGGACATACCATTCTTGGAGAGGGTTTTCCAAAAGCTGCTGCTTAACTTTACATGGTGTGTAGTGTGCGATTATGGGGTTATGGCTGATCACGACTCTTTGTAGGTGGGTAAATAGAAAGGATTCTGGCGGCCATAATGTCTTTGAGGGCGGTTTCCTTGGACTGGATAATATTGGCGTTTTCAACCGTTCCGAGCCACTACCAACAGGAGGAAATTTACGCCAGGCGGACGGTACAGCGTGGATGGCGTTTTATTGCTTGAACATGTAAGTGCTTGATGCCACGTCTTTGCAAGTTTCCTTGACTGTGTTTAGGTTAAATATGGCTCTCGAGCTTGCCAAACACAACGCAGTATATGAGGACATCGCCTCCAAATTCTTTGAGGTATGGAATGAATCGATTATGGACGTCCCAAATCCTTGACCACCTCCAGCATTTCATTTTCATCGCTGATGCTATGACCTACATGTCTGGAGAGAATGAGCTTAGCCTGTGGAACGAGGAGGACGGAATGTATTATGACGTCATTCAATTCGGACCTGGCGACGCGATCCAGCTACCTGTGCGCAGCCTTGTTGGGCTCATTCCGCTTTACGCAACCCTTGTTCTCGAACCTGCTGTGCTCAGCCGATTTCCGGGTTTCAGGAAGCGCATGGAATGGTTTATCAACAATAGACCTGAAGTCTCGGCTCGGAACATGGCGAATATGAAAGGTAATGAGATTCTTCTTCTCTTGTCCTCGGTGTTCTCACATTCCTATAGTGAGGGGTAGGGGCGAAAGACGCTTGCTCGCGCTCGCCAGCAAAGAGAGGCTTGTCCGTATCCTGGAGAAGATGCTAGATGAAAAAGAGTTCCTAAGCGAATACGGTATTCGATCGTACGTCAGGATGTTCATGTTTTCCGCGGTATCTTATTCAGCCCCGTCTAGTTTGTCAAAGTTACACAAGGAAGATCCATGGGGAATGGATGTCCATGGGGAGCGGCATGAGGTTAGGTACTGGCCTGGTGATTCTCACTCCGGGATGTTTGGTGGAAACTCTAACTGGCGTGGACCCATCTGTGAGTTACAATCCTCTCCCAGGAGCCAAAGCTCACCAACTACGCAGGGCTTGCTGTCAACTTCTTGCTCATCGAGAGTCTGCAACGGTTTTACCAGTATTATGGTGACGACTTGCAGGTCGAGTGCCCCACCGGCAGCGGCGAATACATGAACCTAGTCGAAGTCGCAGAGGAAATTCAGCATCGCATCATCCACATCTTTGGGCGCGATATCGAGGGAAGGAGAGCTACGAATGGTGGGAACCCAAAATTGGACGGCGATCCACATTTCCGTGATTATGTCTGGTTTTACGAAGTGAGGAACATTTCCTTGGTCAACGGCGACCAATAACTCTCTCGTTGCAGTTCTTCCATGCGGATAGTGGTCGAGGGCTCGGGGCATCGCACCAAACAGGATGGTGAGCATAGCTTGGGTAGTGAAATGCACGCTTTGACTCTTATGCACTAGGTCGGGCCTGGTTGCCTATCATATCCTGCAGAGCGGTATGACCTGCCGCTTACCTAGAACGCCACGAAGTAAGTTCTCCACCTCAAACTATTTTCGTTTTTAACTGTTCTTTCAAAGCGCCCCGAAGCGTGGTCCACCACTACTTTGATGTAAGTAGCTATTATACTACCGCTTAGTTTACTTCATCCATGCCATCACAGGAAACCATTGACGGGCACTCGGAGTATGGGGATGACGCTCGTTCTTTGCATAGCGCTATGAGCATCATGGACCTCCATACCCTAGGCGACTTGTCGCCCGACGCACTATAGAGTCACAAGATTTAGACGAGACCGTTGACTCCTCAAACGGTTGTCTGTTGGTAATCAATAAACATAATATAATAGACCCATAGCAATGAGTACAGTGTTCTATAGATGTTCTTCCATGTTTTAGACATATGAATTAATGGCGTCGGAGAATTCAAAAGAGTGAAGATATCGGAAAACACGGCCAGGACGCCTTCGTTGGAGGCTTAAGGTCGGAAATATGTAGCCCTAGAAGGAAAATAGAGGAAGATGTGAACGAATGTGGGTAAACCTAGCTAATGGCGGGAAGGAAAGCGTAGGACGGGATTCCGACCAAAGCGCAGCAGACAAACCCCATGACGCGCGAGACATGAAATGCACAAGGATAGCATTGCCAACGATCGCAGAGAACCTACGTGACATACAGAGTGACTTGCCCGCCAGGGCGGAACGACTCGAAAGCCATCTGTACATCCTCTGTAGATCCAAGAGACACCAAATCGCCATCCTCGTCTTTGTATTTCACTCTCAACGGGGTGTCATCCCGCCGTGGACCGCAAAGACGGATCTTCTTCCCTACCTTGTCCACGAGGACATTGAATTCCGTGGCCCGAGGGACTTGGATAACAAATATGTCATCCTGAAAGTGGACCTTGACTTTGACAGCAGGCGTGTGACCGCTGTTCAGATGCATGCTCTCAAACATCTGCGACCGCGACTGTCGGAGCCCTGGCCCTGTCAATGATGACTCGCTGGAACCGAATGGTGTTATCGGTGACGAACTGTTCGGTGACTCCTCGGATGAGCCACGAGTGGATTGGCTAGATCCGCTACCCCGTTTATTGTCCGCGGCCGAACTCTGCGAACGATGTGTCCATGGGGCACTGGGAATAGGTGGTGGGGAAATTTGTGGAACATATGCGCTAGGTTGACTAGCACTTCTCGATCGGCTCATGAGCGGGGCAACCGGGGCGCTGTGAACCGATGTTGGTGTATCGGGTTGGTCGTACTGGGGTGGAAGCTTCTGAGTGTGCAGGGGAATTCGAGGCGGTCGGGAGCCAGATCCAAAACCAACGTCCGTTCCGCTTGTCGTTGAGCTCGCACGCGAGACTTGCGGACGATAATTGGGGAATGGTTGAGCGCCGTTCGGAGATCTCCACTGATCGTGTATATAGCCGTTGGTGTCCTCTGCTCGACCCCGCGAATGGTCGTGTACACCGAAGGCATCACGGTCGGGATGGGTAAATTGGCCCATGAGGCGATGCGTGCCCAATGGTGTACCACGCCCCGACGACGGTGGGTAATCTTCATATTCGTCATCTAGATCAATCTCAAAACCGTCCGGAGAGACGTATCCGCGATAAGCAGCACCAGGATGCGATCCAACAGGAGATGTCATAGAAAACTGTTCCTCAATGTGGGGACTTGGGCGGTGACGACCACTTGCTGGGTGAGACGGCAGGCTGTTCACATATTGGGCGTGTGACGCTGAAGAGGATGCCCTATCGTGCGTGTAAGGGGGAGGAGGTCGCTGGGCAGCGGGAGGGGGTATAGAAGCATGGCCGTTGTGCGCGACAAATTGCGAGATATTTCGATCCGAAGCCCTTCGGCTCGCCACCTCTCTGATAAGTCTGTTAATCTGGGACTCCCATTGTTTCAACTGCTCCTCTGAACGACAGCGAAGCGTAAAGTACTCCAAGTCGTCATCACCTCGCCACCAGACGGCAAGAGAGTAAGGGTTGACTGTCGAAGAACCTTGAGGGGGTGTCAACTGATATCAGGAGGTGTACTACATACATACGCACCGACCGAATTTCGTGGTGAACTTGGAATGGCCTGGGTAACATTATTCAGAAATATACGACCTTTCAGAAGAAGTGGAGTGTCCTTCTTCTTGTTCGGTACACTGGGGGTAGACACGACTGGTGGGGTAGATTGCTTCTTCAGGATCGAATTATTTTTGCCAGTTCTTTTACTAGTCGGGGGTGCCTGGAGTGCTTCCTTGCAACACAAGATGATCTTTTCGAATAAGAAAACATGATATTCGCGGTCAACCTCCGACTTTGTGACGGTGAAAATATCGTCAAGCAGCAGGTTACCAAAGTTGGATAGGTGATGACCCTTCCAGTCTTTTACGCGGCCCTCGAGATTTCGTACAGTTTGATTGTTCTCTGCCCGGCGCTGTGCTTCATTAATCTTGTCGGTTATTCGCTTTGCTGCAGCGGAACCAGCTTGAAGTTCCTCATAGTGCGGGTAATCGTAGATGGTTGACGCTTTAATTAGGGACTACGGGATAGAATAAAACACGCATCATGAATAAGAGAAGGGTCTGCTCACATCGAGGAGTAATGGATATTTGCAAATTCTCTGAACAGGTTTAATCAGGAAAGCGGGGAGCTCTGATTTGGCGTTGATCAAATTATTGTGTACCTGGTAATGGGAATATCAGTCATGCCATTTTTGGATATGACTGACACAGGTCGTCGTCACACCAACCAGGCTCGCATGGAAACCAAATTGGCGGGGAAGTGACATGAATGATGACAGGTTCACGTACCGACAAGTTCTGCTCTTCTTTAATCATGATATCTGCAGCATTGGTGTAGTTGGCGCAGTAGGGCTCATAGACCGCAAACTCGTCTTCCTATTGTTTCACATGATACAAAGAAAGTGTCGCATTAGGCAGGTGTCGAGCACCCAAAAAGGGAATAACGCTCACGTTCTCAAGAAAGTGCATGCCCCAACGTTGTTCTCTCCAGGGGAGTTCAGCGGTGCTCTCGAGGCGGATAAGGAACTTTCTCTGGAAATTCAATAGCTTGTTTAGACCGGGGAAAAGTAAATGAATCGTGTCTTGGTCTATTGTGTTGCTTTGGGACAGTGCAGTCGCATATTTCTGACTGGGGTGAGCTAAGGATGAGGAAACAAAAAGATGTGTACGTTACCTGCATGACCTCCAAATCCTGCACGTATTTACGTTCAGTCTCCACCATTTCCCTAATTATGTTATTTCGGGCCGCGTCGTGCGCATTTGGAGTGATGGCCGCATTCAATGCGTGGCTTGTAAAAGAATCTATGGATTCCTGGGAGGAAAGTAAAGAAGGAGAGAGAGGAGCGGGCTCGAAGATATCGCAGGGCAAGAGGTCGACAAGGGTAGTGACAGTACTGACAACCTGATAGATGTCAAATATTACAAACCGGCAAAGAGGTACGGGGCTACATACCTTTACCAAGCCGTCGGTAGAATGGCGATCCCACAAATCTGAGACCGTGAACCGTTCACAATTGTCGATTTCGGACAGTCGCATGGCAAATTTGGCGATTGCACGTTTCTTTTCCTTCTCATTGGAGACGTCAAAGGTGGCGGGATCGGTGGTTATTTCGCCGATAGGTCGGGTTGGGGGAGGAAGGAGATTGAATAGAAAACAGAGGGGGATGCCGAGGGTGAAGCAATCCCAAAGCTGCGTGACTGGGTCGGTGGACTGACGGAGGTCGCCGTTCGGGGAGGAGAGAATGAAGAAATGGGAGAAATTTGGGATGCGCATAAGACGGGCACGGAGAGAAGAACATTGCTGGTACAGGGAGGTCGATGCGGAGGCGGCCTTGTTGAGGATGTTGTTATTAGCGACGGGTGTTTCAATGACGAGGCCGGGGTTGGAGGCGATTGACTTTTTGCGGCCGGCAACGCTGGCCATGTTGCAGGGTGATGAGAATCTTGCAAGTGGTGAATCGGCGAGCTGGGAGATAATACATTTTAAAACTCCGACGTCGCATGTTGATATAGCCAAACAAGGCAAAACAACATGGCCTTTATTGTCTTACGTGACGCCGAGTTGCCGGTGTTTAGATTAAAAGTCCGATTGTAGGACTCCAACCACTCCGATTTGCACAGCCTTGTGACGCGCGGTTTTTTCCTTCTCTCTCTTCTGAAGGCACATCAAAACCAGTCCTGGCCAAGACCCATGGCACCAGCCCGCTCTACCAGACGCGCTCACAGCCAAAATCCGCCCCCGCCTCCCAGCGATCCCCAACATGCCTCCCTCTTCCTCGAGCCCATGATGGGCACGCCCCTCACAATCTACATCGAGAAGGACGTCGAGGACAGAGACGAACTCGTAGACCTCATCACAGTCAGCCCTATCTTCCCGCACTCATCACCCTATTTCATCATTCTCCTCCTAGAAACATGGCGGCGCTGTTTCGCCTAGTTACAGCGGCACTCCATATATTTTAGGCGAGTGCGCATCGATCTCACAGAACTCCAGTTCTCATTCCTTATCAGTCGATCCCCATAAAGAGTCGGGCCAGAATCTATTTCGCCAGTATGCTGGTAAGAAGGGCAAGATCGTTTTGCATTCTCGCTGGGTGCACGAGTGTGTCCGTGTTAGCGCACTCCAGACGTTTCAGAACAACTGGGCTGGATGCAAAGTAACCGGGACTGAAAAGTAGTACTCACCCCGTGCAATCCGTCGTCTTCTGAGATCACTCTTATTACAGGGTCGATCTCCCAACTGTTGTTCCCACTCAGAACGAGCCTGCCCTGTCTTCCCAAGTGTCTTCACTACCACCTATTCCTCCTCATCCCCAGGCCCTAACCAACATTGGGCCAGGAGACCCCCTTGTCCACCCGTCACCCCAGGGCCCGTATGGGTACCCCGTTTATGGCCACCCGATGCAGCCTCACCCCCGCGGTATGCAGCCTCCTACTGTAGCTCCGCCTCAGTCGTGGCAAGGCCCCAATGCCATTGCGCCGCAACATACTCATATGGCACCTCAACCTCCATCGACATTACTTCCTCGTCCTGCACCGCCCTATCGAGATGGCCCATGGGTCACTGGCTTCGACCAAACACCGCCTCACATCGTTCCGGGTCCAAGCGGCCCTTACGCTTATAGGTATCGAGACGATCAGCCGGAATGGGCAGCTGCGCCTCCAAGTGACTATGCTTATGATCCTGCAACGGTCAGTATCGGAGCTGAGTGCCCTGTACCTTTTGCTGATGTATTTTTACAGTATGAGCAAACTTATGAGCAGGCTCCTCCTTATATCCACGATCCGGGCCCATCGGCGGCTGGATCTTCCGGTGCGCCGCCTGACAATGCACCAGGAGATAAATCTCGCGGTCGGAAGCGAAGCCGGACTCAGGCAAGTTTTCAATATGCTCGCAGTCACTTGTGTCTGAGTTCTTTGTAGGGAACCCCTGCAGCGTCGCCCTCCACCCTTGTCCTTAATCGAAAGAATCCACCGGCTCGATCCCCCACACCACCGAGCCGCGTAATCAAGAGCACCTATGGTGGGAATCTTTTCACCTCCGATGATGTGCTATATCTCAAGCGATACATCGATTACTGCCAAGAACAAGGTCTCGTACTAAGGTCTGTGTATCATTGCCAACATAAACGTACATCTTCGAACTCAGTCGTGCTTAGCTTAAGGGAAATATGTGAGAGAATTGCTGTAAAGGTCAGCATTTTTGTGCAGCACAGAGTGGTCTTACTTAGCGATCTGTACGCAGGCCCCGCATCATACGTGAGCGTGGACAGTGTCGGCCTTAATAAGCATAAAATGACCTCTATCCAGTTTTTATTCCTGGCGCCGGTATTGCAACAAACATCAAATCAGACTCGGTGGATATTCCATGGACCTTGGTGACGCATCAACTCCTCAAGAGGAGGGGGACCAGGAACAGAATGACTCGGAACAACAGCTTCGAGTGAGCACTGGCCCAGGGATCATTGCGGCAGCGCAGCAACGACTCCAGCAAGAAGGTAATCAGCCCCGTAATCGATCTCCCACGCCCCCGAGAGCGTTGTTCAGGAGTACGACTGGTAAAGGGGTCGCATTCACGGAACAGGATGTTACATTTTTGGTTCGCTTCATGGAATACCGGAAGTAGGTCGGGTTCACTGAGAACTGTACTCACATTGTTTACTAAGTTGCCTTAGATCTCAGGACCGTTTCGACATGGTGGCGTTCTGGAAAGATGTTGCGACCAAGGTGATTGATCCCCAGTAACAATATTTGTCTGCTCATTATCGTTCATAGGCTCCACACCACTCTCGCGCTTCGTGGATGAAGTTTTGGCGTCGCCACAAGCACGAATTGAACCGGACGGAAGAAGATGACCCTTTACCTCAGCCACCTGAAAAGAAGATGCGTTATTCCCGCTCGGATGATATTCTCCTTGCAAAGTACTTCTTCACAAAACCCGAGGGCACGTCGGATAAAATATTCCAAGCGTTCGGGCGTCTGGTACGCATTACTTATACTCCTTATGATCATTAATTAATGTGCTGTACGTTGTAGCATCCTCATCATCCTTGGAAAGGATGGCAAGAGCATCACCGCATACACAAAACAAAGATTGATTACCTCATCCAGCGATTAGCCAATGGAGAGAACATTGATGCTGATGATGGCGCAGTGGATTCAGAAGTGTGAGACACGTCTTTGATGGTTTCCCCTGGTTATTATACCGTGTACCATTCATAATTCCTATTCACTGTAATGCATATAATTCATGTCGACGATGACTCTGCACAGCCATTGGGTAATTTCTTCCAAACACCATGACAGACTCGTACATGACGCAGGGACAAGTAGATCAGGTCAGTGTAACTCGATCGTCTCTGTCCCTGGTAATACACCACATTCTCTAGTTTTATCGGGACGGGTGAGTATTGAAGGGCCTCCCCTTTGGAGAAGCACCTTAACTGCGTTCAATCGACAGTTACGTCTGCATTCCAAGTTTTTTGTCGCAAGAACAGGTCTCTTCCCTCCTGCAACGCTCGAAAGACCTATTGGATGACTTTGACTTGGAGGACCATCCCCTCGTGAGTGCCGATCATTATCTTGTCACAAATCGAGCAAACGAGGCTCTTGATCAGACAAGGTTTACCACATCGGATAAGAACCACATTGGTGATGAATATTTCATCGGCTCTGGTGACAAAATCCGTTACTTCCTCGAGGAAGAAGCTGTGAGCGAAAACGGCCAGCTTACGAGGGACAAGACAAAGGCTGTGAACAAGATCGGGCACGGTAGGCTGTTCGTCACCCTTTGCCCAGTTTTCTTACGAAACTGACATCCTGTAGCCCTTCATGTGCTTGATCCGGTCTTCCGGCGAGTGACTTTGGAGAATGATCGAGTGAAAGCTGTGGTGAGAGACCTCAAATTTCATCACGATCCCGTCGGTGAGTGACCTTTGTGGTCGGCCCGCTGCGCCTCACGAAGCCCCTGACACGGAAGCCCTTCAATCGATGCTCATATTTAAACAACCAGAGATTGGTGGTGCTGGTAATTAGTTTGAATCTCGAGCACGTCCTTGACCCTCACTCACTGTTTATTTGTGCTAGTCCCCGAACACATCGATTCGTGAGTCATTGGTCGAAGCGTGACTCGCATGTCAAATGCTGATGCGTGATCGGGTCACTCTTAGGACATTCCTTGTGCGTGTCGCTCCCTAGGCCGACATCGCATCATTTTAATGGCTGTTCTAGTACACTTCGCCCCCTACTGCGCTCGGTTTCTGGATACCGTTGGAAAAGTGCACAGCATCAAATGGAGCGCTATCATTTGCGCCAGGATCGCATCTCACTACTCCAATTACCAAACGATTCATACGCAAGCCCGAAGGCGGGACGGGGTTTGAGGAGATCTCTCCTCCCCCGTTACCTCACTCGAACGCGAATGCCACAGGCACCACAAGGAGTTATGTTTTACAAACCTGTGAACCAGGCTAGTTTGCTCCCACTCTTTGTGCCAAACTGGGCTTGATATGAGTATTGCAGGGGACCTCGTACTGATCCACGGCAGCGTGTTGCACAAGTCTGAGCGAAACACGAGTAGTGAGACTCGTTTCGCGTACACGTTCCACATGATCGACACCCCTCCCCATGCTCATTATGACGAGAAGAATTGGCTCCAACCAACGTCCTCGATGCCGTTCACAAAAATCCTTGACGATCCCATTTACATTGCCAGTCAAACTGCCTGAGGGTATTGCGGAGCAATGATTCTGAATCATCCTTTGATCGCTACATGTGTTGTTATACATGAACTACCTCTACCCGACATTCACCGCCCTCTAGATCTCCCGGCTGCAAGTTGTAAAGTTCGTCGATGAGCGCAGGCAAGAAGGTTCCCGACCCTCGTACTTCTTTGGTTCGTTTTGCAGCACGTTCCCCTGCGAGTGTGAGCGCCAAAATACTTTCAAAACGTAAGCTTTAGAACACCAAGAGCTGAACAAATGTACCCTCCAACCGCCCCCAATAGCATGTCACCTTTCACGAGTTTCCCCACCACATCTTCGCCTTTGGCTCGCTCCCACGCTCCAGCACAGAACGTAGCCACACAAGTACCTACAAGACACCCAGAACCAGTGATGTCACCCATTAGCTTGTCTCCGTTCGTAAGCTTAACGACGGTCGTGCCATCCGAAACCCAATCGGTAGCCCCAGTAAGAGCGATGACGCATCCTGACAATTTGTAAACATGCATCAGAGATAGTTTGCGACAGACTCACGTTCCTTTCTTGCCAAGTCCCTAACAAAGGTGGCTGGGTCGGCGAATCCGCCACCAACGCTATCAACGCCCCTGGATTGCACCTCGGGAAATATCCCATCAAAATTGTGGATCCGACCAGGGACCAATCGAGGCAGAACCTACCTCAGCTGAGCCGGCAAGCGCGGCGAGCTCTCCCGCATTGCCTTTGATGACGCTCGCTTGCCAAGTGTTGAGCAGTTCGGCAGCAGTATTGCGACGAAACTCGGTGGCTCCGACACCGACCGGATCAAAAACGACCGGTTTCTTGGCGTTATTCGCGAATTGTCCAGCGAGCAGCATGCTCTCCTTGTCGGTAATCGTGCCGAAATTGACTAGCAACGCGCCGAGAATGCGGCTCAAGTCGTACATTTCTTCTGGCGCAGTCGCCATGATGGGGCTTGCACCCAGTGCGAGCGTGGCGTTGGCAGATTGATTTGCTACCACGATATTCGTGATCTAGGGCAAGTGAGGTCTGTACCCGAAGCACATCAACACCGGAAGTCACCTGATGGATGAGTGGCTTAGTCTCCTTGATGGTACGTAACAGGTTTGCAACCCCTTGTTTGATGTCTTCTGGGGAAACGAGAGGATGCGTGTGCATCAAGGGAGTCACGCCATCAGCGTCCTTGGCGTTGGAGGAGACAACACCGGGAAGCTGGCCGTTTCCAGCTTGTCTCGACCAAGACTGATAAGCCCCTTTGAGTATTTGTGCGGATTTCAGGGGCTCTGGAGATGCGACCAGTTCAGAAACAACAGCCACGCCGTCTAATTTGTGGCCCGTAGCTGATACACACCCATGCAGGGTGCGCAATAGGTTACTGGACTTGATTCCACCTGTTATCACGTACCGAGTCAGAATAGGGCGAGAGAGTCGGATGCGTCGCACCAATGACAACGGCCTTGACCGGTGTACCGTCGAGAGCTGCGAGCAGCTCCCCAACCGCCCGAACGCCGAGTACAGGGCTTGTGAGTTTCTTAGTGTTGGTCGCCCAAACTGCTCCAATACCAACGTAGTCGGCGCCATCCGCTACAGCCTTTTTGACGTGTTCTACGCTGTTGCAAGACACCCCAATGATTTTCCCTGGCGGAAGGAGCCTTTGGGCCACATGCACCGGCATGTCGGTTTGCCCCAAGTGCACGCCGTCTGCGTCCACGGCTAGGGCGATATCGATTCGGTCGTTGATAATGAGTGGAATACCATATTGTTCACATATATCCTTAGTTTCCTTGGCGATCTGGAGAAACTGTATTGGGGCGACCCACGTACAAAGAGCATTTGTTCATGAGCATATCCTCCAGGGGCCATTTAGAACGTACTTCAGCCGTGTCCGCTTTCTTCTCTCGGACCTGTACAACGGTTACTCCTCCCTCCAAGGCCTAGTTAGGAAATGAATCAGAAATTCATTAGCAGTTCAAGAGGGCAGTCACCTCTTTGAGAAAGTCATGGTATGTCTGAAGTTGGGATCAACGGCATTAAGCTGAGGAAATTCTTCGGACTCATTGGAAAAGGCACCTTCCCCTCGGGTAGTAGCTCGCGCCCTGTGACTAAATACAAAGAATAATCAACTGTCATAGTGGCTAGAAGAGCCGAAAAAGGGCGATCCTTGAACTCAAATCATCCTGGTGGGTTTCCCACGTCCTAGATGATACTACTGTACACTGGAAAGTCTAGACAACGCGTGAGCCCTCGATGGCTACCATTCATGATTGCGGTAGTGACCGTATGTGCAACCGACTGATCGTAGCAATCGCACTGGCCATCTGGGGAGAACATCATCGGAGTTGAGGCGTGCACAAGTATCAATACGTCGCTGACAGTGTACCCCCTCTCCTGGCGGTAGGGCCCTGGTGACAGGAAACAGATCAAGGGTCTCTCAATCTGCGACTTACAAATCCAGCTCGGCTCCACAATGCCTCTTGCAGCTTGATAGATGGGGTAGATGCAAAACAGATACATACGAAAACCCCTTAGTCTCCTTCAGTCAAGAGCCAGTTTGCAAAGCTGTCCAGACGCTTCTTCTCAGCTTCATCAGAATCCCCTTCAGTAACATCCCCAACACCACTTCGTTTGAAATGCTGCTTTCCAACGTAGAGCGATGCTTCAATACGTCTCCCGGCGAAGTACCTTCCATTCATTTTCTGTTACAACCATCCAATCAGAGGGACAACACAAACATAATTTGAAGGACATACCAATATGCATGCTTGGGCGCTCACAGGATCTCTAAATTTCACTGTCATGACGCCATCTGGCTCTTTCTGCAAGAATAAACGGATTAGTGTCTGACGCGCAGAGATGAAATCATCCTACATCATACAACACCACATTTGTAACCTCTCCCAACGTCGAGCACTCGTCGCGAACATCCTCTTTGAGATCGAGAAGAAGAGAGGCGTCTTCGTCGAGTTCCTTCAAAGAAAACATGTGCTTCAAAACAACAACTCTGCTGTTTCTGTTTGGCAGATTCAGGTTGTCCTCTTCAGTCTTAGCGGGTCCAAAGCCATCTTCGTCGTCCCATTCCTGTAGTTTTCTGCACACCGTCATGGCCCGTGCGAGTGACACGATGGTCCGTCACTCACTTTTGCATTTTACCAATGCGCCGCGTAGCCTTCTTCTTGTCTACCGTTTTCCTCGGTTGCGAATGCCCATTCGTTTCCGTCCCCGTGAATTTATGCTTGAACTCGGCTCGTTGCACCTTCATCACCGTCGACGGCTCCCCAATTCGTAACTCGGCATCGTCAAGCAGATTGATTGCGAGTATCACGCTCTCCTCCTTGAAGTACACCACCAACGCCTCGCCGCTGAATGTCCCGTCTTCGGTCGCGTACAGTTTCACCTTGGGGCTTCCCTCGTCGTCCTCCTCAATTACCCCAAACTTGCCGAACCGCTCCACAATCTCCTCGACCTCGGCGTCCAGGGGCAAATGTGTGACATAGACGGCCGTGTTTTTGGACCGCTTCGCTTCCTCGTTCTTGCCGCGCTTGGTGGATGGCCCAGGCTGCGGCGTCGCGGACGTATAGTCCTCAGGCTCCTTGCGCTTCTTGTGGGCACGTTTCAGGACAGGCTCTGCTGGAGTCTGAGATGGGGGAACACGTATATACGGTGGGAAACGCATATCGGAGTATCTGGCTCATACCTCCTCATCGACGCCCGCGACGGAGTAGGCGGCTTGTTGTTTGCGCAAGAGCTCGTCGTCAACCTAAGTTGCAGTGAGACTCGGTACGATGAGTGGGTGCAGGCACTGACCACGGGAAGCCATTGGGATTTGGTGGTGTCGTACTCTAATTCGGTGCCGTCTTCTTGCTCGAATCGCCATGTGCCCGTTTCTGTTGAAAGGTGCACGCGGTCGTCGGCTGCGAAGATATCTGCAGCAGAGTCGCCTGTAGCAGGCGGGGGCAGGCTTGACATGGCTGCGGTAGGAGGGGTAATTGTTTACGCTGCTTTGATTGCATACATAATAAGTACTTGATATATAGCCAAAGTACTTGACTACAAAGTGTCCTATCTACTAGTGGCTCCACCTGCGCCGACATTGAAGACACTCAACAATGCGAAACATCCATAAAGTAAACCAACAGGATATGCAACTAGCAGACGTTGCTCCGACATACGCAGGACTGCTACGAAGATGCCCGATGCAGAGAATGTGCACCATATGATCGACAACAAAGACAACAAGTAACCAACAAGACCGCTATGTGCACATGCATAAGCGAATGAACACGGAAGAGATGGACAAGACATACTCGAGCGTGATGACAATGCTGACCGCACCGACACCAACCATTGGAAGTAGGCAGTAGCCCAACACAGAGACCACACGATAAACGTCGATACCCTTGTCAGACATGAGGTTAAGGAGGGTGTATATTGACATCGACCCCAGCAAGCCGAAACCGTAAATGTATCCAAACTGTGGTTTCCCAGACTATGGATGGGGTGTCATGAAAATGCGTATCCATTCAAAAAAAGACACGGACCAGAAGAAGTAGCATGCCAAACAAAAAAAAGAAAAGGAGCGGTCCAGCGAGGTCGGCATCATCCATGATGCGCTCATCCACAAGCTGCAGTGGATTAAGTACCGTCATAGACTTGGCTCGTATGTGCGAAAAGTTGATTCCGAGTTCTGCGGGCCCGGTGTGAAGCGGAAAACATGAAAGCGATCTGTCGTCTTACCTTCTAGCAATGGAGGCTCGCCTTCAAAACCGCCCGTGCCAAAGGCAGTCCACCAACCCCCGGGCTGCTGAATGTTACCACCGTATGCTTGTGCCACGCCTCCTGGAGCCACCGAACCCGACGTCCCCATATTTCCCTCCAAACTTGAGCGCGAGCCGGGATAAAATTGGCCCTGGTCAGAGCCAGCGGCGTAGAACTGGAGGGGTACGCTTTGCTGCGCATGTGCGGGATAGTAGGGGCTCTGAGACGAAGACGCGCCGTAGTAATTATTCGACTCTTGCCACATTACGGGTATCGTACTCTAGAAATTTGAGGTGTACGCGGTCGCTGGTCGTGGTGGTCGTGTCCGCAACGTTGGTGAGTCTGACTGTGTGTACTCGGCACTTGCCGAAGCCCTATTCCACCACTCCGTCGTCGGCGATGGCAAGTGTCCTTATTGTTGTCCACTTGACTTGCTAACACCGCAAACAGCCGCAGGTACTCAAGTCATGATAAGAGAGGTCTTGACACACTAATCAGGTTATAGAACGAATATATCGAGGAACATATCAAGCGACATGGTAGACGGTTAGACTACTACGAACGAAAGTCAGTGACTTTCCCCTCCAGTGAATTCAATTTGACTTTTGCTAGACGTAAGAGGGAAGCCCGTGCGGTCCACAAGGCCTCCGCAGTTGCCCAGAAGACATTCGGATTAAAGGCGAAGATCCTTCATGCCAAGCGACACGCGGAAAAGGTCCAACTCAAGAAGACCCTCAAGGCGCACGACGAGCGCAATGTAAAACAAGCGGACTCCTCTGCCATCCCAGATGGTGCCCTCCCTACATACCTCCTCGACCGCGAGGGCCAAAGAGATGCAAAGGCACTTTCATCGGCCATCAAGCAGAAACGGAAAGACAAGGCTGCCAAGTACGCTGTCCCACTTCCCAAAGTGCGGGGTATTGCCGAAGACGAGATGTTCAAGGTCGTCAAGACTGGGAAGAGTAAGAGAAAATCGTGGAAGCGTATAGTGACGAAGGCCACCTTTGTCGGCGAAGGCTTTACACGCAAACCCGTCAAGATGGAACGGTTTATCAGACCGATGGCTCTGCGATATAAAAAGGCCAATGTTACACATCGTGAGCGCCCGCAGTGTTGATCTGTCTCTGTTAATGACCATATCAATAGCCGACCTAAAAGCGACGTTCCAGTTGCAAATACTAGGCGTTAAGAAAAACCCGCAGTCCCCGATGTATACCCAGCTCGGTGTATTGACCAAGGGGACGGTGATCGAAGTCAACGTGTCAGAGTTGGGCATGGTTACGACGGGGGGCAAGGTTGTGTTTGGCAAGTACGCACAAATAACCAACAATCCAGAGAACGACGGCTGCATAAACGCTGTACTTCGTGGGTGTCGCAGCTCCTCGCCTGGCTATAACTCACTAATATCTATTGGACTACAGTCGTATAAGATTACGACGAGGATCTTGTTAGATGTACTATCGTAGATGTAGACCAGCGTAATGTTGACAGCTATTTGGTCACGGTCAAAGCCTGCACTTCATCATGTCGGCCTCGAACTCGCCTGCACCAAACTCACACTCTGCGTCGCCAGCACCGACGGCATCTCGCCATGCACATACCCCACTCGACCGTCAGCGTTCACAACTCGAGCGGCTCTTCAAGGATCCTAGCAAACCAGCGTTTATCCCACCTCCACCTAAGGAAAAAACCATTCGTCCTGCACGCGAGATGATGAAGAACGTCCAGGGCTCGAGCGCTGGCGCAGGAAGCGGCGAGTTTCACGTATACAAGGCGAGCAGACGACGCGAGTACGAACGACTCAAGATCATGGAGGACGAGACCACCAAAGTGCGTTTGCTTGTCGTCTCTTTACCTGCTAAGCTCAATGTCGGTGTGTGACAGGAAAAAGAAACTGCAGAGTTCGAACGACGGCGCAAAGACGCCGAGGACCTCACGGAGGCGAAGACGGCAAAAAATCGCGCCAAACGCCAGAAGAAAAAGGAGCGCGCAAAGACCAAGACTTCGGACAAGGCGGAGGAAAAGTCGGGCGCGCCTGGCGTGCCCTTGAAGAAACGTAGACTAGTTAACGGAAAGGAACTTGTGTTTAAGAGACCCGGGGAGGAAAGTGACGAGGACGATGAGGACGGTCCTGAGCCTAGCGCTCGCAAGGAACCTGCGCCCGCTGATAGTGATGAGGCTGCTCTCCTTGGAGAGCAATCACGTATAGCAACCGAACAGAAGATCACGATTCACGAAGACGATTGATCGTCTTCGTAATTGATCGCTTCATTAACTTGGCTCTCGGCCCTGGTCTCGACGGTTCTCAGTAACGGCTACTCATACAAATATAATTTTCATCGCAAATGATATTTCAGTGAGCTTTCAATACTTGACCCACCAATCGTTCTGGTTCAAGCTCGTCAGGAGACACCGAAGCGAGTCTACCCCACCTGGCGGTACCCGAGACTCCCACTCTGGATACCCAGCTTGGAGTTGGTCTGCCCCCTGGCTCTTTCCAAGCTTTTCCAACATGACCTCCAACGCCATCACCTGCTCGCTGCGTCAATAACAAATGCAAGAGTAAAGACTGTTCGCCTGACCAGCGCAGATACTTTCTTGCGAAAGGAAGCGTACAGCCCATCTTGCACAGGCGCAGCTTGATACTCGGCCATCCGGCCATCCTTCAAATCACCCAAAAAGACGCAAAATTCGAGAATCACTTCCAACGTTCCTCGCAACAGATCTCCAGCGGTCCTTTGGGACGATCTGAGGAGACACGCGCTGAGAATATCGTCCAGAACAGACGAGTGACACTCGGCGAGAGAAAAGGCGTCCCCGAACCCGCCGACTGCATCAGGCGTCTCCCGACATGCCGCGATCCGCTGCAGAAAGGCGTCAAAATTGCCTCGAATGGCGGTATCGTATATATATGTAGAAAGTATACTGAGGAACGTGTGTGCCGCAAACCGGAAATGCAGTAGCAGTTTACGAGAGGAGGAGAGCGTTGGGAACATGGGATCCGTGGTGGTACGTGTCAAGCGGAAAACAGAGCGAATCGCGCATTCGACTAGGGTGGGTTAGCAATCGAGGATTAAAATGCGTGTTGACTCACCTCGCGTCAAGCGGAGCAAGAGTGCAAACATCCTTTGATATTTCGAAAGCACTGTTGTCGGAATTAATGTTTGCAGGGGTTGCGGCACTTTGTAATCGAGGTATAAGAAATCCAATGCTCTGTGAATATTATGTGCGAATGTGCGCGAATTCCGACTTAATTGAACATACTCGATGGCTGCAAACGGCTACCTCAACCACTCTTCGGATCAAACAAGAACTGACTCACAGAAGGGGTCAAGCCATCGTTCCTGTCCTCTACCGCCCAGCTCCCGTATAGCAAAACCCAGTCTAAATTCTGCTTCGCTCATTATACGGCGTGAGCCATCTACATCAGTACCAGTACCCTCCGCATTTAAAGGCTCCTGTTGGGAATCAACTATCACTGTGCGGAGGAGAAAACTAAGCTCAGAACCCCCTGGAGGCCAGGAGTCCCTGGTCACCAGGAGAGGCGCCAGCCCTACGGGCCAACGACCAGTGTGAGATGAGGAGTCAGGTAACGCCGTCTTTTTCGCCCGGTATCGGAGGAGATTATACATTTGCACGCTGTGACTTGTTCTGTCCTCTGCATCCGAGAACAACGCGGAAGAGAGCCGTGATTTGAACGAATGCGATGCGAGCATCATGTGAGAGCGAAGTAATTCAAGGTGTGCATCAATGCAAAGGGGAGATGATCGATCAAGAAAGACTGCCAAGAGTGCGCGAGATAGAGATGTGGCATGATCCCGGAGGGGCGCAAACATGACTTCGCATAGGAGTGATGGGCTAGGCGTGATGTGTGGCAGCATGTTCGGAAAGTTTGCCATGAGTTGATCGAGAAAAACCTCAGAGTCGCGTTCTGAGCACGAGAAGAACCCTGGTTCCATATCGAAGACTTTGAACTCTGCAAGCGGATTGTGGTCGCCTGATAAACGTTCTGTTTGCAAATCATCCAAGGAAGAATGTGTTTCTGCCGGGTCTAAAGAATTGTTGTCGACCTCAACGCCATTCCACAGAAGTTTGATACTATCTTCGGTCCATCTCCACGTGATTTCTTTCGACGCTGACTCGGTAGGAAAGATAGGATGCTCTGATCTGGCAGCCTCGAGTAGCTTCAGTGACTTGTGAGCAGCCGGAAGGATGCTTGCCAAGCTTTCCGGGATGAACATTGGGAATGGACCATCCACGTCAATGCCACTCTCCTCGCCGCGCAAAGACATATCTACTTCATCACCTTCAAGATTAAATGTAGCATCCACGAGCTGAGCCCTCTCTGTGGCGGTGGCATGTAGCTGGTGGGCTTCTCCATAGGCCAACAGTCGGCAGAGTGTTTGAACGTATGGTTTGGACGAAACCGTCAGCATGTATGCCATGATAGCCGTGATGGCACGGGGAGAGTGACTTTCCACGTGTTTTTCAAACGTTTCGTAGACAAGGGTCAACAGGTCGACCGGAGAAGTCGGAATCCCGGGTAATTTACCAGGTGCGGTGTCGATACCCTAACTTTGAGGTGAGAATGATGATGTTAAAGGAGCAAATCAAGCTAGTTGTCACGTACCCTGGAACACAGGGAAGCAAGGGAAATTACAATTTGCTCTAGATCGGCATAGTATGCCCAAACTGTAGCGAGACACGGGTCAGTCGAAAATTCTGTGGCAGGTAGTAGTGGTCCGCAAGACAAGCGATTACGAATGAACCCCAAGACAGACGAAAGACCGTAACCAAAGGCGTGCACAGTGGTATTAGTATGTCTTCGCCTTAAAACTTCAAGTATGACCTTTCTGCGCGGCAACAAGTAGACAATGTTCTTACATCCCGCGGAGCTCCTGAACCAGATGATCCAACCGGCGTACAAGGGTACCCAGGTCCAGAAAGCGTTGAAAGACACTTGAAAGGTGTTACTACAAGATATAAAGTAAACAAGTAGTACACACCGTGATATCCCGTTGCGCGTCAGTGAATCGGGCGAGTTTGATGGTAGCGCTGAGACGAACGATTGCGAGTGTGCGTCCCACACGTATAGTGGCGACGAGGTCCCCAGCACAACCAAATGGCAGTTCCGCAAAGAACCCAAGGAGCTGAAACGTTGTTCGGTCAGAAATGGTGATTTGCGATTGCTCATGAGAGGGTTCGGATCCCAGGACACGGAGCAATCCTATGCACAGTGAATTACACCACAAACATCATAACAGGCCACACCCACGACGTCTTGAGATTGGTGGAGTGATGCATCGCTCCACAGCGGAGAACTTAGCAAGGGCCTGGAATCTTGGTTGGACGTATCTGAAGATACCACAGGCCGAGAGGGTGACAGTAAATGCAAACTGTTCAATGGCACTCCTGGTAATTGAAGGGTGGGTGATTGAATGGCTTGAACGATTGGATCCTGTGGTTTGTCGATTAACCGGGTGATGGAGAAATGCGAGGAGATAGGTCGCAAGTCAGGAAGGGTAAACTTTTCATGTTCTTGAAGCCATTCGGCTGTCCTGCGGTCTGTCATGGTGTCGATGTTGAGATCTCACCAGTGGCAAGACCGAAAAAGCCGGCCATACTTATTGTTTACTTAAAAATAACTTATTCTGCTTCTGTTTACAGATATCTCGTCATACATATCTCTTTTGCAAAATTTAAACAATAAATCAATATGCATCATTTTCACATTGTAGTTTATATTTTATAAAATTTAGTTGCACAGATCAAAGACTTGTTGGTGTGGAAATCTAAGATAGGGGCAGCAATGCCTAACTCAGACTGTGCTACCAGAGTAGAGACACAACTGAGGTGAGAGGAAGAAAGTTCGAAGATAAAATACCTATAGACATGTGCTCACTAGACTCCGGGTAACTCCAGATCACTCCAGAGTAGGATAGGCGAAAATAGGTGTGCTGGAATAGGAAGGATGAAAGGTGCAGCACCACGAGGTAGGAGTGGCTGGGATGATCTCAGAGATGGATCTCCGTGACGATCGACTTGACGAAATGGTAGTGTGTGATTAGGACACAGATCCTAATACACTAGCTAATCAGTCATCTAATCAGTCAACACTTAGACTGATTAGTTGATCGTACATATGATCAAAGTCTAGATCATACACAGCCTCATATAGACGCTCATCTAGACTCATGACTGATGATGACATCACATCTTATCTATGATGTCATAGTGACTGTGTATGAGTCATATCAACTCACACTGACTAGGTAGGACTCATAAGGCTGTACACACAGCCCATTAGCTGTGCATAACACAGGTATTGCACAGGTATACACAGGTGTGCATTGCCTTAAGGGCTATGCACACTGCCTAACTGCTATATAACTCTATCTATGGTTATCTGACATAGCCACTATCTTTACGTATAAATAGATCGATTAGATAGGGTTATAGAACAGAAGTGCACAGCACATAACGTACAGATTATCCTCCTGTACCTTGATTAGATCATAGATCAATCAAGTCCCATTTCCTGCTCTTGGCTATACAGCTTAGCCCTCCATTGTTCAACTCCGTCAACTTAGACACTCCGTACATCTCTGGACTATAGTCCGATACCCTACCGAGCTTCACTCTCTCAAGTCAAGTGAGTCTCACACTTGACAATCCCTTCACTATCACTGCGCACCCAGCGGGACATAGCCATTAGCATAACCTATCCCGTTAGGTTATGAGCCCTGCCTAGATCGATAGGCTGCGACTACTGTCTCCGGATATATTCAACATGTCTACCCGATCTCAGGCGCGAGCGGAGCTCGAGGCTTTATCCGAACGATATGCTCAGGAGTTAGGAGTTGGGCATGTAATTAGACTCCTTTTGGAGCATACATCCCTCCTTACCACCGGCTATGCCGAGGATGCCCGAGGCTGGCAAAACGGTGCACACACTCCTAACATGCTGGTCACGATGCTTGGTGCTATAGTGTCCGATCCTATACTCTCTTATGAAGTTACAATTGGGGGCACTAACCGACAGTTATTTACAGTCAAGCTACCCCACAGAGGAGCTAACTATCCCGTCGAGATCCACGAAACCAACATCGTAAGTGACCTAGATCCTCCTATCTCCCCCACTCTTGTTGCATCATCTGTGTCTGGCGACAACGCCGATCAAACTCAATCTTGGGAAGATCCTGACTATCGGATCTACAATCCCATACCCGGAATCTATCGTTTCTATTACGGAACATTCCGGAACGGAACACCTGGCATTCCCATGGCAGAAGTGCGGAGAATAGAGCAAACACTCCTATACTCAGGAGATCAATATAACTCTGCTCATCCATTCGCATACGCTGCTCCAGAGACTCCACCTCCTGAACCAGCGCGTATCCGTCTCCCCA